>CAVLGW020000474.1:0-13506 GCA_963669155.1 Arbacia lixula
ACTAAACGTGTGAAAAACAAATTGATTTTCCATGCCAGCAGGGGTCATGTAGACTGACTGTGTGTTCAGTGGTTTTGAATCGAGTTGCAGTCTTCGGGAATCACAATGGAACGAGTTTTTTTTTCATAAGGTTGAGGATTTGGACCTTTGGACTACAAACATCCACGGCACAAAATACTTTCAGGATTACTTGTTCATATTTTGGTTCGTGCCTTTTGAACATGTACTACTATTACTAAGCATATAGTGTGCTTTCCACACGAAGCTCACTGGGAAAGTCAAGAGCATATGCATAGTGGAGAAAGTACATGTACAAACATAATCGTTCGCCCTCATTTGATCACTCGCCCCTCCCGCTCCCTCTTTACCCCCCCCCCCCCCCCCCCCACCCCCACCCCCACCCCCATCCCCTCTCTATATATATATCTCTCTCTATCTCTCTCTCTCGCTCTCTCTCTCTCTCTCTCTCTCTCTCTCTCTCTCTCTCTCTTACCTTACTCATTTGTTTAATGTTCAATCCCTTTCTGCATTTTACTGGATGAATAAAGCTCCGCCCCCCCCCCCCCACACACACACATACACATACACACGCACAAGAAAAAATCCTCTCGACACAGTGAGCCCCGGGAACATAATTACATCAGTGATGTAATTACTACAGTGTTCATTAACTTTGTGCATCTGCGTACAGGTAACACGGCCATTTATGATCAACGTGCAGGATGTATATACTTCATAATTCTTGTTTTAATCTAGAACGCTAATTAGGGTATAGTCCCTGAGCTCCATAATTTAGAGGTTATTTCATTCCATCTGCTCACAAGATCAATACCAAGTTAGGTTCTGTTGATAGCCTATCGACGTTTCATTGCTAAATATGTAAAATATTGCGAAGTGATGCTTATTGAGTCCTACCGTAAGCTGTATCGCATAATGCTTATTTGAAACATAGTGCGGTAGGTCCGTGAAAGTGCAATTTGCATCCCACTATCATGATTATCAGGATAACTTTTCGCATCCACAGCCTCCTCCCGATCCAACTTCACCCCTACCCACCCACCCCCCCCCCCCCACCCCGCCCCCACCAACACTACCATCACCAAAAAAACACACACACACAAACCTTACTCTTTCCCCACCCAACCTCACCCCTCCTTCATCCCATTCTCCTCTTCCCAACATGATCTAGTGCACATTTTACTTGGATTTTTGATACAGCCCTGCTTATCCACACAATAATAATGTAAATACAATGTAGCTCAAAAGTGTGTCTATTTTCTCTTTACTACGTAAGCATTGTCGAATACTCTGCTGTTGCTTAGCTACACAATCGTCATGGAAGGTTGTAATGCAGATATTCTAGAAATGTATATTCACCCACAAATCATGTTATAGTGCTGCGCCATGTAGTGTGACGTTTTTGTTTAATGTTCAGAAATAAACAATCACCACTCGGATCAAGAGTATCCGAAATTATTGTAAGGCCATAATGATGTGACACTTTTGATTTATATGTAATTTCTGTTGCACTCTATTTATTTTCAGCGCTAACTTGGGCAATGATATTGCAATCATAAATACAATACATTGTTAATAGGTTTCGATTTCAATTTTCAGTAAATAAAATGATTGTTCTTCAGTTCATTTCGTATTTTGAGCAGTGAGTAGGGATCTGGCACACATCGAAAAGAGTTTCAGAGGTCTATACCTGTTCACAATTTGGCGCTACATCAAAATCATGAAGCAACACTACAGACACAAACTTATGGTATAGTTTCACCTGACGTCACATGTTTACATTTCCCATCGTGACACTCTTTAATTAAATTGCTTCCTTTGCCGTACGTGGTTTGGGTGAATCTGGGCAGAGTTTCAGAAATCGAACAGGTTCCAATTCTGCCACTACATCAAAGTCATGGAGCAAAAACTACATACACAGTTAAAGTATACTTTCGCACGTTTTACATGTGAACATAGTTGCTTTACACCTCAGGAAGTGGAAGGCGGACGGAAACACAGTACCAATGCAGTACGGTAGATGCATTTCATTCAAAGCCACAACTACTGCAATGGTGTTGTCACCATGGCAACGCATCACCTAGAGGACACAAACGCATCCAAAATAGCAACCGTATTATCCCCACACATGGTCTGTTTTCGCCAGGAATCGTCGTGTGAAGTACATGCAGTGTGATTAGCAGGGGTATTAGAGTTTACACGTCGTGGCGTCGGGTGGTGGTTTGATGAGGGATATAAGCTCGCCTTATACGTCCTTGGTTTGATGGTAAAGTGGAGGCAGAGCAGATGGTGATGGGGAGGGTATTGACAAGACCGAAACACAAGAGATACATTAGGGTGATTGGCCAGATTATAATATTATAATCATCATTTCATAAAGAGAGAGCAGGAGAAGGGCAAAATGTAGAAGAGGATGTAGAAGAAAGAGAAGAAGAAGGGGAAGGAGGAGGAGGAGGAGGAGGAGGAGGAGGAGGAGGAGGAGGAGGAGGAGAAAAAGAAGGAGAAAAAGAAGGAGAAAAAGAAGGAGAAAGAAGAAGAAGAAGAAGAAGAAGAAGGAGAAGAAGAAGAAGAAGAAGAAGAAGAAGGAGGAGGAGGAGGAGGAGGAGGAGGGGGAGGAGGAGGATGAGGAGAAGGAGGAGGAGGAGGAGAAAAAGAAGGAGAAAAAGAATGAGAAGAAAAGAAGGAGAGGAAGAAGAAGAAGAAAAGAAGAAGAAGGAGATCGCGAGAAACTGAAATGTGAGGAAGGTGGATGGCAACCCAAATTTCTGACACTTGTAACTCAAATTTCTACCTAGTGATTTTGTTTTTAATGACATTAACAAAAACAAAATGAAGAGAATAACAATGGATAAGTTAATTAATCATGGGTATGACTCTTCAATTTGCTATGATGGTGTTGACAGATGAGAATAATGAGGATGACGGCGAGTAAGAGGAGGAGAGTAAATGGTGGTGAGGAGGGAAGGAGGGGAGGGGGAGACGGATAGGATGATTAGGACAGTAACCTATCATGTTGAGGAGGAGGGGAGGAGGTGGAAGGAGGAGGAGGAGGAGGAGGAAGTGGAAGGAGGAGGAGGGGGATGATTTAGAATATTGGGAAAGTAATCGTTTGGGAGGGAGAGGGGAATGAGAAAGGCAACGCCTGCATAAGTAAAACACCGATAAACTGTAATATAATGTTAAGCGTGATTAAAAGGCAGGCCATGGATAAACAAGTTCGACTTTAAACATCCATGGATACACTTCAGTGCATGCATGGGAATACTTGCACAACCTAGCTACGTGGCTCTCTAAACTGCTTTTTAATCAAGGAGATATCCAGGAGTGCCCCGGCATGTCATGCAGACGATTCATTTATGAATGCATCGCAGTAGATGACACCACCCCTTTACATGTCTTCAGCGAGCATTGCATGCTGACTGAGCCAGATTTACTTCATTACCTTTTCCCCCATGGTCGTGCGCGCAGCCATACATAAAAGTGCGCTGAGCAACGGGACGGAGAGAGGAGAGAACTGATCACCCCCCCCCCCCTTACACACACACACATACACACACACACACACACACACACACACACACACACACACACACACAAACACACACACACACACACACACACTTTCTTCCACATAAACACACACACACACAAACACACACACTTATACACATACTCTCTATTTCTCTCACACATACATATATACAATTAGCCCTGAACCTCGATCTTAACCGAATTCTGCAACAGCAGAAAGAAATAATAAAACCGAACGAGACTACCAGTCACCTACCCCTTCCTCACCCTCTCTGCCACCCCCCCCCCCCCCCCCCACCTCCACTCCATTTAGAAAATGTTAAATGTGAACGTGACGTTAACCACGACCATAAACGCATATAGGCGCTAGACGAACGTGTCAGCTAGCCAGCCCCACTTCCCTTTTCCAGTGTGGAAATGAAATTCTTCCTTAGTATTTTCTACTATATTACGTTAAGCCTGCCCAGGGGATCCACTATTGTAAATATGGTAAATGTCCATAAACAGAGCATTTTAGATTACCATAAATATTACTCTGACTGGCAGCTGCATACGTTGCAGACGATGCACACTTGATTTCGCCACGTTCACCTGCATGTTACAGCATGATGCGAAGAGCCCACGTCATGTAGTCGTGGAAATCTAAGAAACCCTTAAAGGGATAATTCACCCTGGAGATAAGTGTGTTTCAATTAAAGCAGAAACATGAAAGAAACATATTAGTGATGGTTTGAAGAAAATCCGTCAAGGGATAAGAAAGCTTTGATCTTTTGACATTTCAATTTTGTGACGTCACGTGCGAGGTGCTCTCCCATATGCTGTGTGCTGTATGATTACATAAATTGCTCTTTTTCTGTTTTTGATGAAGGAATAATCTTTTTCATTGATGTATGTGTGTAAAAACGTGTTTCTAATGATTTACCAAACGCACAGGTAAAATGATGCATATCTTTTTAAGAAAATTGCACATTTTAAAAAAATGTACACAACATACCTCGCAGGTGACGTCACAAAATCAACATTTTGTAAAAGATCATAGCTTTCTTATCCGTTGACAGATTTTCATCAAACATTCACTAATATATTTCTTTCATGTGTCTGCTTTTATTGAAACCAACGTAATTCCAGGATGAACTGTCTCTTTAAGTTTAAGCATTTCGTCCTTGGATGATGCAGCACTGACAACCGTCAAGTTGGATGCGGTCCATTGTAACACGCCCATGTTTCTCGTGAGATCTCGTGATTCACAAACTAACTCGATCGCTTGAAGTGAAACCTAACTTTGATGCCAGCATCGTGACTCACTGAACCTTGATTACTGGTAATACAACGCACGTTACATTCATCTTGATATCACACCATCCAAATGATGGCTTTCATTTATTAATCGTATTCGTCATCGTATCCTAAGCGGATAATTATGCATTCATCTACCATCCCTCCTCATCTCTGTTTTTTGTTTTGTCGAGGGGGTGGGGGGGGGGGGCATTTCGTCGGAGGTGAGGAACCGCATCGTGTATTGCTCCAGCCTTGTTACTATGCTCTGGAGAGCATGGACACAATCGAGTCTGTTAACAACTAAGTCTGGTAAAACAGACTACGCCCTAATTACGTCATGGCTCCTCTGGCTTCTTCCCCTCTCAGAGGATGTGATTGTGGCATAGTCTGTATTACCAGACATAGTTGTTAACAGACTCGGTTGTGACCATGCACTCCGCAGCCTAGTAACAAGGCTGGAGCTATACACGGTGCGGTTCCGAGGCTAGTATAGCTCAACTCACACGTTGAGGTGATCCCTAGCCTGGCTTAGAGGCTGTTGGGCATTTTCAATCCAAACTACATCAATAAACAAACAGACCGGTCTAGCTGCAGTAGTCTTATCATTCCCAATTCCTTCTCTGACTCGCTGAGAGAAGAGCAGAATGAAACATTAACTATTAAGCTGTTTTTTATTGTACTCTCCCCTTTCTTCTTTCTTCTTTCTTTCTTTCTTTCTTTCTTTCTTTCTTTCTTTCTTTCTTTCTTTCTTTCTTTCTTTCTTTCCCTTCCTTTCCTCCCTTCTTCTACCTCTTCGGTACAGCATTAATTGTGGATGAATGCAAGTTGTGTGTATCATTTATTCTGTACAGTGTCGTTTAAGTTTGAAGTTATATATCATATTCAATTACATTTTATTTATTTATATGCACATGAATTATAATCCCAACTGTCTCAAATCAAATTTTATATATATATTTTATACATATGACAGTAAATTATACTGTACCTTGTATATTGTACTAGTCTTAAAGTACTAGACTCTATTTGACAATTGGAATCAGGAATGTCTAACAACCTGAACGGCGGGCAAAGTGATCCCTTGTCAGAGGTACTGGGGGAACGGGGGGGGGGTGGGGGTGGGGGTGGGGGTGGGAGGGAGTTTCGATGAGCCCTTCCCCGTACCCACCATCATAACCCCAAAACCACACACACACAAAGCTACTTACAAATTCCTCTTTATTGGAATAGCATGCATACATGATTATACCTGTTTATATATACTGTAGAGGTATGCTGCTTTTACAATAACAATGCAAAGTAATCATTCAACTAAAGGAATATATATGTTCCAAAAAACTATACAACAAGAGAGTATTTCGACATAAACATGAAATTATGACACATATCAATCATTGATAATTTTAATTAGAGGAAATCAGTCATATCTCGACAACCACAAAAACACATTATATTCACAAACAGACACACACACATACAGACAGACACACACACACATACACTTTTTTTTGTACCGTAAGGTATCATTTATTAATTGTATCTATAATAAAAAACTCCAGGCCTTTCGACAAATTAGTTGACAAACTACACTATATTATCGCCGAATAGTGAATGCACACACACGCACACACACACACACACACACACACGCGCGCGCGCGCGCGCGCATAATACGTACACTCACGGCGCCATAGCAAAAGAAAACAAAAAGAATGCCACTATCCTGTGGACACGTTATCTGCACGAACAAAGAGGACGAGATAGAGTTACGTTCTATGACATTTATTGCGTTGCCACAACAAAGTAACACAGGTCAGGTATATATAATGTAGTAGAAACTTAATTATACGATCTGTACGTGTACCTGATCATGCTAATGCAACCAACATCAAGGTTATCCTATCTCACGTCCAGCCTAGGATCAAGACTGTTTAGTGTGTATATTGATACCCTGCTATCATAGAGCTGGACACAGGGACTGTTAACTCTTTGAGTGCTAGATAAATTGCTACTTTATCGGTATGTATGTATCACTTGTGAAAAAAAAAATTATGGCACACTAAGACGTAAATATGTGAGAGCAGCATTCTTCTTCCATCCGTCATGGTTGCAGAGTGTGACGGAAGAAGAGCTATAAGCTAGTTTGTTCGCCGAGACCTTATTTCAATTCTGGGAATTCATTTTTTTAATAAAAAAAAAAGGTGTACACAGCCTAGAACCTAGGCTATCTGACACCATGCCCAGCATATGACTTGCAATCCGCCGTGATGAGCCAACAGCATATCTTCGATATGAATAACTACCTCGATGAATAATACACACATGTAACCTTGATGCCGAGCGCTCCTGCAATTAAGTGTAATTGATTAACAATATATTGATGTAAGTGACTGTATACTAGGTGTGGAGTCTATACAAACCACCATCACCATTATACCATTCATACGCAGATGTACACACTGATATTACACACACACACACACTCGCACACACATTAACACACTCAAAAACAAATTATCCAATTCGGTGCTTGAAATAAAAATAGAAGTGAATATATCCTGAAAAGGGATGTATTACTGTAATCACGTGAGAGATTGAGGAATTATAATGAAAAAGGCGCACGTACAAAGAGTATTGTGACGTCATGTTAGACATCTCGCCGCACAATATTGCCGGCACAATTGCACTGGGTTTCTTGATGCAACATGAAACTCCCATAGAGACTCAAAAACTAGCTGATCGCCACTCGTAATGCAAATGTATGCAAGAAAACTACTATTTACCGTTATTTATATCAATAGATGTACTATTAAACAGTGTATATCTCATCACGATAATCTTACCTGATTGGTTGACAGGCACAAAGCAGCGTTAACCATCCTAACAAAAGCACCTCATTAACATAAATAGAGGTCAATAGTACTTTATTAGCATAAATAGCGATCAATTTATTTGCGTAAATGTGCATAATGACTGGCTGTCAGCTTATTTAATTTGTGTTTAATGTTTTTATTTTGTATATAAAAGAAATAGATACTGCTCTGATATTCGGGACATGGTTAAACCATAAGCCCGCGGTAATATCAACACAATACTATAATCCCTCGCCCTGCGGCCTCTTGGTGATATTATTGTTTTGAGATAACCTAGGGCCTATAGTTTTAACCATGTCCCTAACAGCAGTCTCTTTTTGGATACTATATTTTGTGCAAACATTCGCACCATTGACCGCTATTTACGCAACTAAAGTGCTTTGTTAAGAATGTTAAATCTATGCCATGACTAACAATCAATTGCTTAACAGAGTAATTGCGATAAATTATGTAATGACTATATGATGGGATGTTGGTTTATTTCATTTAAATGAGAAACCATGCAGCGAATGCTCCCTGATTAAATGCGCGAGTGGAGGATGTAATGAGAAAACAAAATACTAAAATTGATATAGATTATCCTAGAAGCGAGACTATGCCGAGACGAAATGTGAAGCCATGTGATGGTAAGAATCTGGGGAATAGATAAAGGATGATAATGCTTCTTGCGAGGCTATGCTCAGACAATTTGTATGATCATGCGACAGTGAGGAACTTGGTAATGAATAAAGGATGACATTGCTGGATTCGAGACTATGCACAGACGATATGTGAGACCATACGACCAATGACGACAGTGAGAAATTTGGTGTTGAACAAAGGATAATTTCCTGGATGTAAGACTATGCCCAGGCGAGCCTGGAGACCATAATAAAACTGGGAAATGAATAAAGGATAATTTCCTGGATGTGAGACTATGCCCAGACAAAATTGGAGACCATAGAACAGTGAGAAACTGTGGAATGAATAAAGGATGATGTTGCTGGATCTGAGACTATGCCCAGACGAATTGATCGTGAGATTATTATTCGGAGTCTCATCTGGGGCTTATGCCCGTGACTCACTTTAATAACACTCGGTCAGTCTTGCTACTCCAGGCAATCATCGGCGCTATTGCAATATTGTCAGGGAATATCTATTGCCATGAATATTTTAGGGTTAATGTTGCCTGGATGGAGGAGGGTAAATTACGATGACTATGAAAAAATATGAATGGATTCAACGCATTGGAATGACCTGGGTGTGTTTAACTCAATATTAGCGACCAAAGATGTAATTGGATAAAATAACGATATAAACCGATATTGTCATTCAACGTTCCAGTGCGTATCATCTCAATTTCTTGCCTATCAAATATTCATTTTGACTTTACCCGGCAGGATATTGTATTTATTCCAATCTGTTTTTTAAATAAATGTTTCTTTCGTTCCAAATAAATATGCCATTTATGAAAATCTGAGTAATGATTATTTCTCGTATATATTGCACCGTGGAAATTAGGCAGAGGTGGGGAAATATAATGAGAGGGGCGTGGTCGGGCAAAGTGGTTGAATGGTGTGGTCGACTATTCACGTGGTAGTCTGGCTTCCAGGCGGCTCGGTATTTCTAATAAGAAAACAACAATATTCAAGTAACGGGTCTGGCTGCAGTAGACCATCAGCATTCTCCATTCCTTGCCCGACTTGCACAAACAAGAGACAAGAGGAGAATAAAAGAGTGACTAGCATTGTGAATACTTGGCTCTATTTTTAGTTTTGGATTAGGAAAAAAGGTCAGGCTGTATTATGGCTATGCGTGTATAGATGGAGTTGAGTCGTTGCCCCTATTTCCACCATTAATTCCTCCTTCTCTCTCTCTCTCTCGCCAACTCTCTCTCTCTCTCTCTCTCTCTCTCTCTCTCTCTCTCTCTCTCTCTCTCTCTCTCTCTCTCTATCTATCCCCCCCCCCTCTCTCTTCTTCCCCCCTTTCCCTCTTTCCACAATATTTTTCTTTAGATTTGCACTGTATTCAAGCTTATTCATCTGGATTGGGATTATTTTCTTTGCCCCCGGGCATCAAACTGGTATACCACGCAATTCCGACTGAAGTTTGATAAATCATATTGAATACAACATGCAATACAATGCAAGATACAATAGCCCTTTTGAGCGGCCGAAAATGAAACATGCCGACAAGGAACTAACCACCAGATGGCGCTCTATAGCATTTGCCATTCGACAGGATTGAAGTGTACAGCTGGACTCATACCAGCCTGCAGGGACCGTCAACATTTTCACTCCGGCGTCTACACCAGACCATGGACCCCACATAGTTGAGTCCATGGTCAGACTATGTGTAGTCTTGACATTGATTTTTACTGCCCAAACGAGTGATGGCGCTATTCCTTTTTAGCAAGTTTGCCATATAGGTTGTCGTGATTGTCGGCACAGTGATCAGAATGATCCGGGAAGAGGGCGCAGCCAGCGGATAAGCTTATGCAGTATAGCAGGCATACAACTATAGGCTTACATATTGAACTAAAGCATGTGGATGCACATAAGTGTGATAAAATCAAGGTATAACTGACATCTTTACTCCTTAAAATAAGCTTTAACCTCCTTATTCCTAGCTTTAAAATGCTTTTACCCTTAACGGAGATAGGACCCTCTCTTTTCCCCTTAAAATCTTTCTAAATGATGAGAACAAATTAAATGAAATTTAGAGTAAAGGTTTTTTAAGCACCTCTTTACATGTACAGACATGCACAATTGTCCTTTCATGGAAGGGACACACCCCCCCCCCCCCTCTTCTCTCTCTCTCTCTCTCTCTCTCTCTCTCTCTCTCTGATATATACGCATGTATACCCGCTGCGCAATCCTCGGTGTCATGCTATTGTTGATCGAAATTACCATATCAAGTCGAGAACTGTCTTTCTTACAGAGTTACTAAATTAGAAAACTAAGTTCCCACTAATCTATGTAAAATTATTCACTAAAAACGAATTTCACATTCGTTTGCCGCAGTAAAGTCTCATTTTGACGAAAATTTGAAGGGAAAAAAAACCGCACGCCTCCAGTGACGTATGAGAAGTCAAAATACCATAAATGCCAACGGCGTAAATAAAATGTTTTATTCACGCCATTCAAAAATACGTTACCATGGAACCCCAAAGCTTGTCAGAGGTTTGTCTGAGTAGCAACAACTAATAGATTCAAAGTGCATTCCATCCATTGAATCTGAATGACAAGGTACAGGTGAATGCGATAACGCGTTACTTCGCAGCTAGGGGGAAGTTGTGAATACATTACGAAAATGCTCTATTGATGACTTCCGTACAATATATGGAATTTTGACTTCTCATACGTCACTGGATGCGTGCGTTTTTCAAATTGTCATCAAAGTGAGACTTTATTGCGACAAACGAATGAGAAATTCGTTTTTAGTGGATAATTTTACATAGATTAGTGGGAACTTATTTTTCTAATTTAGTAACCCTTTAAAATTACAATAGTTGCGCATGTAATTAAAAAAAATAATAATCAGAAGTAACCCTCTTACATGTTTGTGTCGTTCTGTTTAATGGTAACGTCAGTGATATGGGTGATAACCAAATTGCGTATTTACGTTGCAGCAACGTATAGAATATGACCCAGCTCTCTCAAAGCAGAAGCTCCATGAAACCATATATATACACTAATTTCTACTCCTTTATTTCGGCGTATGCCGTTGTGTTAATTCAAAACGGAATGTTGTAATTATGCCGGAATCCTGCTAGCCCGGACCCTCCCACCGGCCATCCCCGGGCTGACCCCGCTGCGAGCAGAACTCCTGACCTGAGGACTTCGCTCCTCCATTTCTACCCCGCAGGGATGACTTCCAGAAACAGATGCGGTCACCATGGCGACGGGGTGTTTCTATGAAGACTTCTGAGAATAGTTTTGGATAGTTCCTTTTTTTTGGAGGGGGAGGGGTGTAGAAATGTAGATATTTTTGTCGTGATACGACCTTGAGGTGAATATTCAATAGATTCACGTGATGGGGAATGTATGAGCGAAATAGAGAATGAATGTATGGATGAATGAATGAGCGAGGGAATGTATGAATGAATGAATGAATGACTATATGAATGACATAATAAGTAAGACAAGGAATGAACGCGTAAATGAATAAAATCATACAAATGAATGAAGAATTGAATGAGTGACAGTATGGGTGAGTCAGTGAACGGATAAATGAGCATTGGAATGAACCAAAGTATGAGTGAATGAGTGGATGGGTGAGTGAGTGATGGAGAGAATACGTGGATGAATGGGTAGATGGACAAATGGGATAATTAATGAGTGAGGAATGAATGAACGAATTTCTGAATAACGACTTTAATAATCAGCATGTTCAATAAATGGGTTAGTGGGTGAATGAGTGGATGAATGAACTCATGAGGGGATGAAAGAAAATGGAAGTGGTATTACGTGTGTCAGCGCTACACGTATATATTATGTGTAATATAAACGTATGAGGTCCAAGGCCAAGATGAAGATATGTCCTGAGAAAAGTGGGAGAAAGTTAAGATAATATATATTCTCATCGGCTTGGCCGGGGTCACGCGAGCGAGCTGCGCTGAACCCGTGTTCACTGTCAGATGATTCAAATTAGATTACTTCCCAAATACCCTGCGATGGAATTTAAGAAATTCACTACACGCGCGCGCGGGAAAAGAAGGATTCATGTGTCGTCTGCAACGAGCCTGCAGCATGTGTTTCGCGAAGCATGTGAACAGATTTGCCATTTTAAGCCGAGGAGGTTCGGAGACAGGAAAAGCATGCATATTGATCTTAACCAAGTTAAGACAGGACTAACACATCTGTTTTATGCTGCGTAGTTTCGTTAGCCAAGCGCTTGTACATCCATATAAGGGGCTGTCTCTCCATACATGCTTTGAGAAAAGATCATAAGTAAATATTGGTTGTCGGTATCATCTGGATTGAATCGTAAATAATTTTGTATTATTTGAAAGTGTACTGGTTATTGGTACCAATATGACAGGACTTGCAATGGTCTGTATGTTTTAAAGTTGAACCGCTTCTCTTCCTACTCCATACTGCACTATGGGAATGGTATGTATCACCAGTGCAGAAATGCGCAAAAAGAGTTCATGGCTATCATAAACGTAACTAAACCTTTCATTAACTGGGATTATGTTTCAAGTTTCAAGTTTTAATTTATTTTCATATTTCTCATTACACATGGATAACAAACATATTACTATCAAACTTAAACAATGTGGTCAATCTTATAACAACAGTATTGATTGAAGTGAGAAATATGATGGGGCCTGCATAGAAGCGGCCCAGTCCATCTTTGACTCTCCTTACTTTCAAATGTCATACAGTTTTCATAAAACCGTGCGATTGAATCCTGTTATCTATCTGTGTTGCCTCAATTCAATAGGGGCTCTTCCTCATCTAGTTTTAATGCCCCCCCTTCTACCAACCCCCCCCCCCCCCCCCACCCCCACCCTTCCAGCTTCATCACCTTCCCCGCCCCATTCCTTCTGGTATGACGCAAAAGTGCTCCTCGTTTCCTATACACATACATGCCTACGCAGTTTGTACTGTGATTTGTTTTCTGACAAATGGATTTGCCTGTAGATAAGGAATAATTCGGATGAAATCGGGAGGGTGGCACACAATGAAATGGTTCTTGTCGCATATCATATGACCGCAGCATTTTCACCCCTCCCCAAATCGCACATGCCCTAGAATATCTCATCCTACATATCTGCACTCCTAAAATAAAAATACCACAGGGTGCAATTTATTTTTCGTCT
>CAVLGW020000475.1:0-13500 GCA_963669155.1 Arbacia lixula
CTTATCTGATCAGTCATCTCCATCTATCAATTCACCTTTGAATTCGGTTTGGGGGAAATTTGATTATGGAGTTTCTATTTGGATATTTGGATATGATGACACTTCTGTTAAGTGCTTGCAAAGCTAATGATCTTTGACCTCAATCGAATTTGACCCCAATTGATCGGTTTTATGAATTACTTACAGGTACCAATTTTGAAGCATATCGGCTGAGCAGTTCTCAAGATATTGCACAATGGATATGGGTTGGACATTAGGGAGGATTTTCAGTTCATTAACATGTGACCATTTCGTACAGGTATCAAATTTAAAGCAAATTAACTGAATGGTTCTTTAGATACTAGATAAATGGATTCAGGTCGGATGAATGGACAACCCCAAAACATGTTTCCAGTCACTCCGTAGCGGAGACATAAAAATTGGTGAAGAGGGGGTATGAGAAGATGCGGAAGGATGAGAGGGAGATGAAGGAAAAGAAGGACAAGTAGAACAAGACAAAGAAGATGAAGAGGAAGAGGAAGACGAGGACGAGGAGGAGGAAGTGGAGAAAAGAAGAAGGAAGAAGCGCAAAGAAAAAAGAAAAAAGGAGAAGAAGAAGAAGAAGAAGAAGAAGAAGAAGGAGAAGAAGAAGAAGAAGAAGAAGGAGGAGGAGGAGGAGGAGGAAGAAGCGCAAAGAAAAGGAAGGAGAAGAAGAAGAAGAAGAATTAGAAGAAGAAGAAGAAGGAGGAGGAGGAGGAGGAGGAGGAGGAGAAAAATCAAGGGGAGGACAGGTGATTATCTTCATCTTACCCTTTGATTGCTGATATCTTCTTTGAGCTGGTCAATGGATGCCATCAGTCTTGCTAGTTGGTCATCCAACTTGCCTAGTCTCTCATCAAGACTCTGAATCTGTACCTCTACTGCGTCCAGTTGTGCCTCCTTCCCAGCTTTCACATAACTGAAAATCAGGGGGAAAAAACAAAACAACATTTTTGGAAGCTTCTTTTTTAACACATTGGCCATTTGTCTACAATTTTACATTATGTGTCCATGGGAATTTGGGGGGCTCTTTAAACATTTTCCAGGGCTCTTTAAGCATTTCAGGGGCAACATCGCCCCAAGCCCCCATGTATTTCTTCCCCTGCTGAACATAGGGTGGAGGGAGATTCATCTTATATAGAAGAGGTGTCTTGCCAGTCTCCTCAGTCTGGTGACTTGTAGTCTTTAAGGTTACCGAAACATCCCTAAATATGCTGTTTATATTTATGTTCCTTTCAAGGAAGCAATACAAGTTTCAGTTAGATGTCTTAAACTTGAATGTTGTTTAACACTTCTTGATACACATATAAGCTTTATTTTTGTGCTGGTATACCAGAAACCTTCTTATTTATCAAACATCTTAACACTTTCTTCATTCACACTCTTATATATTATCTAAAAAGACATTCAAGAACTAGAAAAGACCAGAATTGTTTATAATGAAAAAAATATTAATTCAAATTGTAGCTATGCTACCTACTATTAAATAAAAACAACAAATTCATTCTTAAGAAGGAAGTGGGAATACTTTTAATAATCAAAGAAGCCCAAAATACTTACTTTGAAGCATTTTTTGTTCCAACTTCGACGTCCCTCAAATCTTGTCGAACTCCATCAATCTTTCAAAAACAAACAAACGCAAGATGTAACAGGGACATGTCAGCGTACGCACGTTACCACTCTGTACTTCTTACAAATCACGGCAATGAAACTGATTGTGCTATAGTTCAGCGAGCACAAAACAATTCATCCAATACATGCAGCAGATGATTGAACACTGTTACCCTTTGTTTTATTTCACAGCACAGCACATTTCATCTCGACTACAACTTACCTCTTACCAAATATACTAGCATGCACAACATATTGTGGAAAAAATTAAGCAGAAAAAATGAGTACTTGATGATTGATGACATATTATTCACAAAAATTTAATATGAATATTTCTGCCTCTCCAAATATCAAAGAAAGGTATTCTGTTGAAGGTAAAATGAATGGGAGAATTGGTGTTAAATTGCTTTACCTTTTCATGAATTTGTTTCACTTCTTCTTCCTTCTTTACGATGATTGCTGCTTTGTTTTGAGCAAGCTTCTTCAACATTGCCTGGAAGGAGGAGGAAAATGAAATGTTATTGAAGTTTACATCACTCACAGCTTACACAACCCCATTGACATTAAAGATACAACAATGAGCTTCTTAATATTCCCGAGTCACAACTTGGGATGTCAATCCTAGAACATCATTAACACACAAGAGCAGAGACATGACACCTGTAACATACATATTTTTACTTTTTATAATTGTTCTCACATGAAAAAAAGCAGTTTAATGCAGACAGGAAAGAATTGTGGTTATGGAAAGGTATAGAATGAACAGATAATTACTAATCCTACATGGATTATCTGCATAGTTATCTTCCATAAAAAAAATTGTAGATTAAAGGGAAAGTTCACCCTGAAACTATTTTTGTTTCAATAAAAGGAGACATATGAAAGAAACATACAAGTGAAGGGTTGACAAAAATCGGTTAAAGGAAAAGAAAGTTACTTGACTTTAAAGTTCTTATTTTGTGACGTCATGTGCAAGGTGTTATCCCATATGTTGTGTACAATTTTTTTGGAAAATGTCCATCTTCTCAAAAGGATATTTTATTTCACCTGTGCGTTTGATATATTATTAGACACATGTTTTTACACACATATCGCTATGAAGAGAATGTATTCCTTCAAAAAAAAAAAGGCAATTAAATTGTACACAACATATGGGAGAGCACCTCGCATGTGACGTCCCAAATTCAAACTTTTAAAGATCATAACTTTTGTATCCTTTGACGGATTTTCGTCAAACATTCACTGATATGATCCTTTCATGAGTCTCCTTTGATTGGAACCAACAAAATTTCAGGTTGAACTATCCCTTCAACAAAGAGGACAAACACTGTGCTTCCTACAAGATCGAATTCTATCGAAGATTTGTACAAAAAAGCCTGTCTTCCTTCTTTGACTTCATCTATTCAATATATGAAAAGGATGTACATAATGCCAAACATATATCTTGACATCATAAGATGGTGTTTTTATTGACGTGTACTATGGGGTGTACTCAGAAAGTGAGGCAATATATATTCCTCCACTAGAAAAGCAAAGGTGTTGCCAATTTGACAGCACATAGTGATCACTCTGTTCTTAACCCCCTCTCAGCCAGACAAAATGTTGTCCAACACGATTTGCGAGTTTAATTTTTGCAAAAAAGGTCTAATTTGGTACAAGTTCTCACCTTAATGGGCCTCTGCTCTTCTCTGGAATCCTGAAATGAATCAGACATAGGACAAAATATTTCATGTATTTCAAAGAAAACGAGCAATATCTCATATACTCATAAATGATGGCCCAAATAATGAGTTTCTTTTTTGTTAGGTATGGATGGATTTAATACTTCCATCGCAATAACCCCATCAAAATCTCAACTGTTTAGTTGGCCGGACCTGCCTCGACAAACCTCTTTGCTTCCCTCATTCATTGCTGCATGACCATACCCCATTATTATTCTTATTGTAAAAATAATGAGAAATTTGATTGTTATGCCTCCTCCCTCCTGCACAGATATTGCCAAAATCTCGATTATTCAGTAAAATTCCATCGTCTAATGCCTGGAAAATCTGGCTATGTCGTTTACAACAGGATGGAGATCTGTAAAGGAGGACCATAACGTCTTGATATGGATATGCCATCATCATTATATACAACTATATTGAGAGAGACCTATCATATATCATCATTGTACCAGAGCCACTGGTAGAACAGTGTTTAAACACTAAAGGGGCTTCCCTGGGTAAATGATACTTAAAAGAAAATAAATGAAATAGAAAATTGTAGCACAATTGACCTACTTCAATCTCTCTTCGGAATGTCCTGTTGGTGGTTTCGAGTTCCACCACCTCCCCCTCCAACTTCTCTCTCTTCTGGAGCTTGGCGGAGAGGCGGAGGATCTCGCCCGTGATGCTCTGCAGGCTGGCCCTCAGCTGGTGGACCGCATCCACGTGCTCCTGGTGCTGCCTCTGCTTCAGGTCTAGGGTGCTCTTCACCGTGTTACTAGAGAGGGGAGAGGGGTGGAGGGGAAGGGGGAGGGGGGAGATAAGGAGAGGGGGGGGGGGGGAGATAGGGGGAGGGGAAGGGGGAGGGGGAGATAGGGAGAGGGGGGGAGATAAGGAGAGGGGGGGAGATAGGGAGAGGGGGGGGGGGGAGATAGGGAGAGGGGGGAGATAAGGAGAGGGGTGGGATAGGGAGAGGGGGGAGATATGGGGAGGGGAAGGGGGAGGGGGGAGATAGGGAGAGGGGGGAGATAGTGGGAGGGGAAGGGGGAGGTGGGAGATGGGGGGGGGTTGAAGGGAGTGGACATAGGGTGAGAGGGGGAGGGGAAGTGAGAGGACATAGAGTGAGAGGGAGAGGGGGAATGGAGAAAGGGGGAGGGGAAGGGAGAGGACATAGGGTAAGAGGGAGAGGGGGAATCGAGATAGGGGGAGGGTGGACATAGGCGGAGGGTGATTGGGAGGGGAATAGGGTGGATAGGGAGAGGGGGTTGGGAGGAGGGAGAGGGGTTGGGAGGAGGGAGAGGGATGGATGGAAATAGGGGGAGGGTGGACATAAGGTGAGGGTAATTGGGAGGAGAGGGGGATAGTGGAGATAGGGAGAGGGGGTTGAGAGGAGGGAGAGAGGGTGGAGAGAGGGAGAAGGGGTTGGGGAGGGGGGTGGACATATGGGTGACGGTGAGGGGGGATGGAGAGATGGTAAGGGGGAAGGGAATTAATTTGCATTTTGGGAGCTGTTGGTCCTTTCACAAAGGTTAGGGTATGTTGTCATTTACAAGAGTGCTTTAATTTGGGAGATTCATTATATGGTGGGCCACTTATCCGTTGCAGCAAACAGGCCAAAATCCACAAAACTGCATGGGAAATGGTCGCACTGAAATAAATGGACATGTGCTTAGCTACTCTACTTGGATATTTAATTAGAGTGAGCAAGATATGCCGTGATAAGTTAAAATACTCCTTTTGTTCCTCGACACGCATTCACCGAAAGACGGGCAGAAAGACAGCTGGGTCCGCCATTGTCAAAATCCGCATACCACGTCAGTAGCGTATTTGGTGCTACACACTGATCTGTATATTGGTTATAGGATCGCTGGGATGTCGACCGCAAAGTTAGAAATTGGCATGTCCGCTGCGAAGAATAGGTGGCAAACATATTGTGAATCCACCAAATTACACAACACTTACAGTTTGATCTTGAGTTCATCTGTCTCGGTCTTCACTTGCTGTAGAGTCCTACTGGTATCTGAATGGGAGCACATTAAGATTCATCGAAGAAGAAGCTAAGTGATGTTTAGCCATAGGCTTCTGAACTTGCACTACAAATAAAAATGATGAAGACAATATGTTATCGGATTATATCTATAGAATCACAGGTGCTGACTGATTATTGAAAATGCATGCATTTTTAATTTCTTGAACGGTGTAAAATTGTAGTTAATAGTTTGTTGTGCAATATAATTAAAATTAAGAGGTGAGGGCGAGAAAGGAAAAATAATAAGTATTTGGAGCATTACAAATAAACAAAATATAAAAAAACGGCCTTAAATAGTATCTACAAAATCAAAGAAAGCACCTTATTATTCAACATGCATATGACTAAATTTCTAAACAGCTTTTGATGAAGAGCGTTATGGTGTAAGGTTTAGGAGGGAGGGAAAGACATTTCCTACCAGATCCTGAGAAATGCTTGGACTGCTCTCCAAGCTTGCGTTCAAGGTCCCGGAGTTCCATCAAGGTTTTTTCCAGAATCTGGATGTCTGGCTTCATTTCTTGAGCCATGGCCTCATCGACCTGCAGGAGACTCAACTGTTCCTCAGCCTGGGAGAGTAGAGAGAGAGAGAGAGAGAACGGACACACATTGCTTGGTTTGGCTTGCCACTCTTTACCCGTTTACTGTATAATCTGTTATTATTGCAAGGGTTTTATTTTCGCAAATCACTGTAGGGTCGCGAATTTAACAACATGTGAATATATTGCCACATAATCTTCATCGCTAAGCACATGCACCACACGCTGGGCGGGTACATAGCACCAGCGCTATCGACCTTATGATGGAGTAAAGGCACTGTATACTACGGCGGTACATGGGGTTGCGCATCGAATCAAATCACCCTTTGTATATCAATAATGAACACATGCACGCTACACAGGTACAGTGGCTAGACTTATTTCAGGCTGCCAGCGCTGGTCTTAAGAAATGTTAGCGAAAGGGTAAAACTCATGACGTTTCAGGTAATTTCTCATCAACTTTTAAAAATGTTAAATGAGAAAAACAGATGGAGACACACTTTTGAACCAGGAAGATGAGAGTTGCATGCATCCAAAGGAAAAAATACATGGGGGCTCGGGGCGATTTCACCCCCGGAATTCGCACCTGGAATTATCATACACACACTGTAAAATTGTAGCCAAATCGGCCAATGTACTAAAAAAGAAGCCCCCGTAAATTTAGAATCATTTTTTTCCCCTGTTGTATACATCTAAGGAGATGTGAGCATCCTACCACTCACATCTCCCTAATACATCTCCATATTTGCCCACGATGAAGAAGAAGGAGAACAGTGCATGTCTGGTGCTCTCCCCTTCGTCCGAGTGGTATATTTGAACCATTTCCATTCCGGTGTAGAAGCGGTTTTCGTATACCAGTTTCCTTTCATAATACCTTTCAAAAGTGGTACCACACTAGTATGACACCTATATAGTAACTCTTCAGCTTGTAATACGAAACCGGTAAAACATTGCTGCAACCATATGAAATGTTCATCAGAGGTGAAATGCACTGAGTAGGCTATCAATATATTTCAAAGATACAGCTGGATCAACTTACATCACTGATAGCTGCGTTGAGTCGCTCTATGTCAGCATTGACTGATGACAACTTTAGTTTGAGGTCCGGGATCTCCTTCTCAGATAGTTTGGTCACCTGGAGTTAAAGAAAACTTACATCGTACCAGTACCACAGCTCTGGGTCACCCTGAGTGGGTTACATGCACCACTCGTTTGCACAGTCCTTCTCATTCTGGTCTCTCACAATTTTATTCACAACATAATAACCCAACATTTCCGTTAAGGGCTACATTTGATGCACTCTGAAAGTTCATTGTATAAGATCTTAGGTTTTTTTAAACACATGTTCAAACAGATGGAAAAGTCAAACAATTTAATACACCATGGATATACAATATGTAAATGAACAAATCAAATAACTACTATAACTAAAAGAATATTTGGACTGACCATCGTGGCACTTTGCGAAATACATATGGTCAGCGCCATTACATTCACAATCCTGTGTATTGTATTGTTCAGCATATTGCTAAAACTCATCTGGTAAGATGACCACAAAAAAGCAAATGGTTTCATTGGAAAGAAATTTACTATTTTTCAATATTTGAAAGTGTATAATTAGTAAATCAGTCTGTTAATACGTTTAATATTCAATAAAATAGCTTATGCATAGCACAATTGCAAAAATCAATCGCTTTCAATAAAACTCTGTGAAGGCAAGGTTCAAAATGGTAATGGCGGTGACCGTAACCATTTTGTAAAGTGCCATCTACAAGCTTACGACGGTCAGTCTTTAAAAGGCAGAGAAGGAGACGGCTGCATATCCAGCCTTAGTTTTGAGTTTGCAGTGTAGAACAAAGGAACAACCCGTAATCTGAAACCAGACTCCATGGCACAGCTACCAACATCGAAATTCAATCGTCACGAGGGTTTGGGGGAAATTTCATAAAAAAATCAAGAACATGCCTATCAAATGCATACAAGTTAATGACAACAATCTATCGATGATCAAGGAGATTGGTAATGTGATGAAATCCAATGTAGTCATATTGGTCTACATTCAGGGAGTCTCCTGCGAAATCACAGAAAATTGGCAGCTCTGAAAAGGTAGGAATTCTTACGCTCTGTTTGATGGGCTTGAGAGCCACAAGGCGGTCAAACTTCCCTCTCTGCTTCTCGATAGTGCGCTCCTTCTCCGTCATCTTGCTGGGAGCCAGGCGAAGCTTGTCTTGCAGCTTCATGGAGACAAGAGAGGGCAGTATTTATAACTATCATTTCTATCATATGTTCATTATAATGCAATTGTAATTATTATTAACAAGTACAGTAGAGATACATTTTTATAATTATTGAATTATATATGGACCATGTGTTACCATGAACACATCATTACTTCATAAGCATCAACACTGAACAATACATGTACTATTTGCATCATTTCTCTCTCATTAAAACACTGTAGCTTAATCAAGACAGGAGAAAATTGTATTTATATTCTTTATGATAGAAATGGATCACATGAACCGATCATAACACTGCACTTTAGCTGTCCTATTTGTATCACTTTTCTCCCATCAAAAAATGGTAGGACAGGAGAGAATGTATTTACATTTTTTTGTATTGGAAAGGAATAACAAAATATGATCATCACTTCATAAGCATCATAACACTTAAAGGGCCCGAACTTTGAGGATTTGTGACTTACTCCAAATGTGGGTCATTTGAGGGCCAATAACTTTCAGCAAGTTTCTAATATGAACAATACATGAATTTAAGACCATTGGCAAGAAGATTGCTCACAATCACCTTTTGAATGCTTTTTCTTTTGTCTTCCCACTTCAGTATAATTATTCCCTTTAAACCTAAATGTGCAATTTGTATGATTTTTCTCACATGAAGGTGTGCCATGGGCAGCATTTTCCACAAAATTTTCCACAAAATGATTACAGGCCATAGTCATGGTGGAACAATTCACTATACAAATTTTGTTATATATTTTGTTGTAGTGTTGTCTAACCATCTCTGGGGCCTCTTAATTCACAAGCTCTGCATCTTAGACTGGCCCCTCCACATTCTCCTCAAAATGTTTATATCGTAAATTGATTAAACCAATTTGTTATTTATGTTATTTGAAATATTTGCTCGCATTATGATGTCCATTGTCTGTTTGTTTATCTGAAAATGAGGAAATAAATAAGAGTATCTTGTTGTATTCTTATCAGATAAAAAAAAATCTTTTGAAGAACCTTACTTCTTGGACAAGCTCCTGGACCTCCTCTCCCGTTTATATCGTAAATTAATTAAACCAATTTGTTATTTATGTTATTTGAAATATTTGCTCGCATTATGATGTCCATTGTCTGTTTATCTGAAAATGAGGACATAAATAAGAATATCTTGTAGTATTCTTATCAGATAAAAAAAAATCTTTTGAAGAATCTTACTTCTTGGACAAGCTCCTGGACCTCCTCTCCCGAGTCGAAGCCTCGATGGCAGAGGGGACAGAGGGCCTCGGCTCGCTGCAGGGACGAGATATATCGCTGGAAGAGATGGGTGCTGCCGGTCAGCGCTCCTCTCTCACTAGTAGCAGAGAAAATATGAAACAGTAAAACCTGCTTTAACCGGTTGCAACCAGTTTGATTATGTTTAGCTTTGTGAGCCCTGGGGGGTGTTTCACCAAGCTGTTCTTAAGCTAAGAACGACTTTACGCACGACTAATGATTCTTTCTAATGCTAAATGAGATACCACATTTTGTTTCTCTTTTAACATAACGGGAGTTAATTGCAAAGAATCCTAATCAAATTTGACGTAGCATAAACTTTATATTCAGGCACTTGTTAACAACAAGAATTTCAATTTATAACCATTAGATTTTGAACTTTAGCTGATGATAATCAAAATCATTGAGAATCTCATTTAGCACAAGAAAGGGTCACTAGTCATGGGTAAAGTCATTCTTAGCTAAAGAACAGCTTGGTGAAACATCCCCCTGGTGCAGTAAGGAAAGTTAAGTAAGTAAACTATGTCATGGACTTGGGAGTACCTAAAAGGGTGTGGCTGCCTTGTACCCTATAGGTATTTGAAGTATATTCAAAGTCTGTTGTCTCTTGTCCGTACAACAGATTATGAAACAGTCATGCTGCTCAGTATTTGGTTGGAAAACAGCAATTTTCAGGAGGAATTAATACAACATAATTGAGCAGAGGGGACAACTTTCATGGTATTAATTACAGATTTAAATATTACCAATTTTACAATTTGACATTTTGGTTGGCTTACTTCTGGAGGTTGTTGATGGATTGGGTGATATCTGCGATGGTAGTATCAATGTCCTGACTGCCACAAGCCGACATCAACTGCTCCTCGTTCCCTCTCAGCTCATCTTCTTTCTTCTTCAACTGATCCCTAAATTGGACACACAGACATGATGAATGTCGATTTGTGAGTTTAAGAATCAAAATAATATCCAAATAAAACCACAGTGGAGCTCAACTAAAATGTGTCTGATCTAGATCAAAGCAAGACCATACACATTCATGCAATGCACTAGCTAGATATTGTGTGATATAGATTAAAGCAAGACCATACAAATTCATGCAATGCACAAGCTAGATATTTTGAAAGTTTTAGTTGGCCTGTACTGTACACCAAAGAGCAGTTGTATATGCCCAGACTATGTGAATATTAGAGTACAGGAGAGTGATGTCATATGAGCATGTTGTCAAGAAAACTGGTTCTAAACTTTGAAGGCAGAGCAAGCAGCAGTGACCACAGCGGGAACTCTCATGAGGAGTGCCCGAGAATTGCCCGGGAGGCAATGTCGGATCAGTAAACCTCTCTCTTGAGGGATGTTGTTTAGAACCAGAAACCCGCATAACAATAGGTATGACGACACCACTACGGTTCTCTATGGCGTTCTACATGATCGGTCTTACATGATCGACTTCTTGTTGGCCTGCTTTGCGGAGAGTTCCATCCTGGCCTTCTGGAGCTCATTGCTGCATCGTTTCACCTCACGGGATTTCTCCCTGCGGATCAAAAAAGACAACAAGAGAAATAATATGATTTAAATCTTTTCTTTACTGAGCCCATATATATGTGGGCTGGCTCTTTTCCACTCAGATACTAAGCAGCATGACTCCCATACAATCTGCTGTTCAGATAATAGGCGACAGGCTATAAATACATTTAAAATACCTTAAAGGATGCAATTAAGCGACATCCCTTTCCATGGTAAATTTTGACATCTGAAACTAGACCCAAGTTCACAAAGCCAGAAAATCTAACCATGAGAAATGGGTTTAGTGACTGATTGTGAAGCAGATATGTGAAAGCCGGGTGATAAAGGCGTCTTGTCCAAAGTTCAAGACACAAAATACTTGGTTATATTCGGGAATCCCATGTGCAATCTTTTCTATGACAGGCTCGATAATCCTCCATCCTTTTCAATATATGGCCGCCTTTTCTTTCTTTTTAAAAAACTGTAATCATGGACCCTACTAGGGTCCATGCTATAATACGATATGCCAAAATGAAACCAAACACCAGACGGACTATATTTGAGCAGTTAACTCCAGAATCCCTTAATGACTTGCGCATCTAGCCTGCTAAAGATAGCAGCATGGTTTTAAATTCACGCTTGCTCTGTGTTGCATGAAAAATGCAAAAATTACCTGTTTTACAGTTTTAGTGATTTGAACAAACACAAACTCATTTGTAAGAAAGAATGCTGCATTTGATATAACAATTAAACTTATGTGAAAACGTTCTAAACTCCAACTTGACTCAATTTATGTCAGCTGACTCGAAATATGAGCCAATGGGAATCTAAACATAACAGAATAGTGATTTGAACAAACACAAAATAATTTGAAAAAGAGAATGACGAGTTTGAGAAAACAATTCAACGTTGATAACATGAACACCCTCCTAATCTAAATTTCATTCAACTATAACTTGACTCTAAATTGTGACAGCTGAATCTAAAGAAATAATGGTGAGATTGTGGTTAAATGAGAGCTCACATCAAGTAATCCGCCAGCTTGTTCCTGATGCCCTCTGAGGGGAAATGGCCAAGGAGATGCAGCATTTCTTCTTCACGCTTGTTCCTCCTGTGTGGAGGAAAAATAACAATTCATGAATATTCCTGAAATATGACAATGATTAAAATCTTGAAACAAAGCAATTTATTTGGTCACTTTTTTTTTTAACCCATTTGGGATCGAGTACCACAAACATGTGGTTTGTGGCTGTAAGTATTGGTGTCAACTGTGAAAAAAAAAAAAAAAATATGAATCACATGAAAGAGCATGAATTTCTGCACAAGATGAATCCTTTTTGAGGCATTTATTGATATATTTTACCTTCATTATGATTTTTCAAAGGAAAATAAGGGGAAAATTGGCGCTAAATCTTCAAATTGGCAACATGCTGGAGAGGTTAAAATCCATCTTTTGCTCTTCAAATTGGCCTGATTTTTTGCTCTAACTTGAAAGATTTTGACATTTTATTAATTTATAATGGAATTCATATTATGTTTCTTCTTAAAAAAAAATCATGTGAAAAAAATAGTGTTGCTAATTTAAAAGCCAAATAGTGATCAGTTTTGTTCTAAAAAGGCCTTCGTCCTAATCATTTAATACTTAACCCTGTGCTTACCAGAAGGAGAAAGGAGAGAGAGAGAGAGAAGGTGAAGAGCGTAGATCAGTACTCTGTATTCTTAGTGTCATAGTGTGAAGTGTAAATATCTGGTTACTTTATAGAAATAACTAGAGCTGTTTGACTGCCACACAGTCGAGAAATAAGTTTCCACCTCTATTAGCTTCATCTGGTTAGAATTGATAATCTTCTAGCTCATAAAATATGATAATACTTGTGTTGATCACCAAAAATTAGCTTGATATAGTATAATTCCAGATTTTACTCTCTTTTTTAAAATCAGAGGGAAAAAGCATGGTTTACTTACAGCCTCTTGATCTGGTCTTCCTTAGCATTCTTGTCCTTCTCCAGCATCTCCAGCTTGACTCTGGCCTGGGCCTGGGACGAGATTGTTGTCAGCTCATTCCTGGAAAGAGGGCCAAAATAAAGGATAAATAGTTACAGTAGGGCCTGAGATCAACGTCACAGCTGATTGCAATCAAGTGCAATCAGCTCCATACATTTACTGCATTCTGACTGCAAAAGATTGCAATCAGCTGTGACGTTGATCTCAGGCCCAACTGTATAAGGAAGAGAGAATTAAATGGAAAGAAAGGAAAAGAGTACATGTATAACCGATCATACTGTCTTGCCTCTCTCTGCAAAGAGTCAATCTCCACTCATCCCTCTCCCCCTCCCTTCTTCCCTCCCTTCTTCCCTTCCTTTTCACCTCCCTCCCTCCCTCCCTCCCTCCCTCCCTCTCTCCCTCCCCCCTCATTCCCTCCCTCATTCCCTCTGTCCCTCATTCCCTCCCTCCCTCATTCCCCCCTCCCTCCCTCCCTTCCTCCCTCATTCCCTCTGTCCCTCATTCCCTCCCTCCCTCATTCCCCCCTCCCTCCCTCCCTTCCTCCCTCATTCCCTCCTTCCCTCCCTCATCCCCCCCCCCTCCCCTCCCACCCTCCGTCC
>CAVLGW020000476.1:0-13396 GCA_963669155.1 Arbacia lixula
TCTGATCCTAGATGAGGAGGATGATTGGTAGAAGCAGTCTGTTTATACGTAGACGTCTAGTATTCAGCACCGCTCCTTATCCCTGCTTCTCTGTTGTTTCCCCTTCAGGCATGGGTGGGCGAGATTCACGAGTACGCCAACGAAGATGTTGTCGTCATGCTCCTAGGCAACAAAGCCGACATGACATCAGAGAGGGCCGTGAAGAGAGAAGAAGCCGAGAAACTGGGAAGGGTAACGCATCATTTTATCTTTCGGCTGCTTGTTTTTCTCAGTTTTTCTTTGAAGCATGTGTGAATAAAACAAGAGCTTTATTTAGCATTCACATACATGATGCAAAGTCAAGCAGCGTCATTCATCTATTGGGAGAATCAGCAAATGTAAGATTATATCAGCTTCTTTGTCCAGCATTGTAACAAGCAAATCTTGCAACAAAAACTGTCAAGAATATAAGTTTAAAGAAAAGATATTTTGTTGTACTCTGACACCTGACAAGAAATGCAGTCTGTATAAACACCCACACACATGCTTTGAAATGACCAGAAAGAAGAAAGGTGTGTAAACCATTTTTGGTGGCAAATGTGAAAGTTGAACAATGTAAGTTAAACAATATTTCAATGATACTTGTTGAGTAAGATGTTTGTGATTTATAAGTGTTTTTATTTGTTGTAGCATAGTTTTCTCAGAAAGGCATTATGTGAATAGTTGACAGAGTAATCTCTTGTAGTAGCCCTTACAGGAAGCTGTAATAGGCAGGCATAGTGTACCACACTTTCACACTTGAAATGAAACTCTCCATGGACTGCACAGCATGCACAGCATGCACAGCATGGACTGCACAGCTTTGGGCAGTGTATTGGTCAATTTGTTTGTGTTATCAAGAGAGGGCCGTACTCCTATCCTGCCTACATTCCTCTTTACTCAAGCTATTGATACTAATAGTAGTATACAGTGTACAATAGGCTGCATTTTGATGAAAATGTGCTATGAAAGAAATTATAAGGAAGTTGGCAGAATAAGTGAATACGAATTTCAGTAACAATCAGCTTTTTTCATAGTAATGTAGAAAGAAGTTTCATAATTTGAGTAGCACTTATCATCCAATCTACTGAAGCTTCTTTAGTCACTATGGCCCAGCTGATTGTGTCTCCTCTATTGATCTGAGTAGCATGTAGTGAGGAAAACACAGTGTCTTGAAGGACACCAGACTGGGTGTGCTGAGATGAGGCAGTGACTCTTTGCAAAGCACATGCATGCTCTTCCATTGCTGAGCCTCTTCACTTTTGCCTCCATTTGTGGGAAATAACTTACTATAAGAGGTTGATGATTCAATATTTGGTCAACTATGTTATAGATTTAAGAAGAAAACATGTTGATTTTGTCTCCATTATGCAATATAGCTGAAATATGAGTGAGATACTCTGAAACAGCATGTGGTCTGTTTTCTCTCTATATCTATCTCTCTATGTCTCTCTCTCTATCTATGTATCTATGTATCTATCTATGTATCTATCTATCTATCAATCTATCTATCTATCTATCTATCTATCTGTCTGTCTGTCTGTCTGTCTGCCTGTCTGTCTATCTATCTATCTATCTATCTATCTATCTATCTATCTATCTATCTATCTATCTACCTATCTATCTATCTATCTATCTATCTATCTATCTATCTATTTATCTATCTATCTATCTCTGTCTGTCTATCTATCTGTCTGTCTTTATCTCTCCCTCTTCTTGCTTTATCTCCTGCTTCTAGCTCTTCCTCTCCCTGTTTCTATATTTCTGTGTTTCTCTACTCTATACGGATCTATCTATCTATCTATCTATCTATCTATCTATCTATCTGTCTGTCTGTCTATCTATCTATCTATCTATCTATCTATCTACCTACCTATCTATCTATCTATATATTTATCTATCTATCTATCTATCTATCTCTGTCTGTCTATCTATTTGTCTGTCTTTATCTCTCCCTCTTCTTGCTTTATCTCCTGCTTCTAGCTCTTCCTCTACCTGTTTCTATATGTCTGTGTTTTCCTACTCTTCATGGATGGTAATCATTGTAGAACAGATGCATAATACCAATATGAACTATGCAATTGTCTTCTCTCTACTCCAGGATAACAGCATTCCTTACATGGAGACCAGTGCAAAGACGGGCCTCAACGTTGATTTAGCATTCGTCGCTGTTGCAAAGTAAGTCAGAACTTATGCAATCATAAAAAGAACCTGCCTATTAAACCAGTCCAATAAAAGTTGATTTTGCACATGAGCTCTAATTATTCGCCATCAAACACCCTAATTACTCTCATGCAAGGTGTTTGGAGAGTTGGTCCTGCCCAACTAGCCCTGCATTTAGGCACAAGAAGGAAGGGCTGAACAACTGACAGAATATGTCTGGCCTGGCTAGAGCTGAGTGGGTGTTTTTATGATGTGTAACCTTGTGAATATTGAATATATCCATGTTGGTAAGGTTGTTGAATTGTGAATCATTGGCTGAGTTTCTGGCACTGCTTTGTCACAGTCTGGGAGTTATATTCAGCATATACGCAGGATAAAGGGAAAGACAAGCTGGATCTTAAAGAACAGGTCTGAAGTGAAACCAATGTAAAATTTAAAACTACACAATTTTTTATTTCAGAGATATGTTATATTTGTTTAACACTATGATCAAAATGTGATATTTTCATTCTGTATAGTTATATGTAGGTTGTCAAATTGTAGGTAAATTATTAAAACAGTGCTTCCTTGGGAGACCACCTTGTATATGGGCTACCTTGTCAAGATATCAGGAAGGAAGGAATCTTTAATAAACATTTGTCCCTTAACCATGAGCTGTGATTATTATTGCCTTCTGCAGAGACTTGAAAATGAAGAAGACACGGAGGCCGAATGACCCAAAGTTCAACGTCAGAGAATTTGTGGAGCAACAAAAGCAGACGCCATCAAGTTGCTGCTCATAGAAGCCCCTTCCTCTCTCCTTGTTTGTCGCCCTCACTGTGCGTGGGCCGACACCACGTGACCTTTGACCTGAAGTGGTTTGCCAGGGCTTGCCAAATCCAGTGACAAGAGAACACTGCCCCCTCCCCCGACCTGACCAACGGCAACCACGTAGGGGCTGGAACATTGAGAGGAGTGGAGCCACAAGATGCAAGAAATGACTGATGTGGAGAGCAGGATTGATGAAAGGATAGAAGAGAAAAAACACCTTGGCTGGTTTAATTGTGATTGATTGAAGGTGTTTGGAATATGGAATGACCTCCTTGAAAACAAATGGCAATGCTGGAGTTTGCAGATTGGAGCTTGTAGAAAGCTGCTGACTAAGACAGAGTGTATTCCTGGCATGACTGGGAAAATTGAGTGGTCTACTTGGAAGGTGACTGGCTTGTAGAACTGGCTAGATCACCAGTAGACTAACATGAGACTTGATGCAACAGGAGACAGAATCTGCACTACACCATGTTTTATTTCTCCTTATTCTACCAGTTATTATTATTTCTCATTTGTCCTTTTCCTTGTTTGGTTGGTTGTTTATTTGTTTATTTGTTTGTTTGTTTTGAAACTATAATCATGATTATAGCATGAGTGAAAGAGGACTGCTGTACTGTCCAGCATGCTGAACACACCAATACATACTATTTAAGGGAAGACGGAAGCTTGTATGTGGATCCAAACTCGTCATCTTTATACAAGTGTATTTCAGAATCTTTCTTCTAGAAGGTAAATAGTTAGTGAAATTGCTCTTTGATTGACCTTGGTTAAAAGAGGGACATTTAAGGCTGAGAAATTGAATTCCCTCATGATGAGTTGAAAGAGTCTATTTCAACAAGAGACATTAAACCTGAATATAGAAGGCTATGTACAGAAAGTGACTCAATGGTGTTTTCAGCTTGTAAAATTCAATCAGTCAAGATGTAGCATTGTGTTACGTTCCAAAGATCGGAGCAAAAATGTTACCATTTCTTACTTACTAGTTGTACAAAAGACCACCTGCATATTAAGGCCACTATATCTAACAGCCTGGATGTATTTTCTATTTGGAACCGAACCTGTATAGTAAGACCACATTCCCATATACATTCCTTGTCCATAAAGACCCATTCCTGTCTCCCTTGAGCTAGTCTGTACATGAGGTCTAGTTTGAGGAAGCTTTTTCCCATGGTGGTTTTGTGTAAAGAGCTGAGAATCACTTAGACTGATCTATTCCTCAATAAATATTAGGCAGTTTAAACCCTGTGATCTGTAAGGAACAGCACTATACTAAGGACCTGATTAAATAGAGATTAGTGGTGACAAGTCAGATATAGCAAACAATGTAAAGGGGTTCAAGCTGTGAAGGACTAGCTAGGGGTAATTGACATGACGGGTAACCTAGTTCACTCTTTGGGTGAAGCATTGCCACGCACACCTCCACACAGCAGAGCCATGTTACATATAGGTTTTCAATTATTGTAATTGTCTATTATTGTATTGTCTATGGTAATCACCATAGCAACTGTTGCAATGATAGAGAGCTGATTGGCTGTAACCATGGTAGTTACCATTGATGGTAAGATACCGTAAATTGAAACAAATATGCAACTCACAACTACACACAGCAGGGGTACACAAACTAGGTCAAGGTATTCATGTAGCATTCCACATAGTTCTTTATAGTGAATTACAGATCTTGCACTGTTCACATGCAGATAGGAGGTAGCTGTACAGTCCAATGCATGAGTAATGGGCTGTATGGGTTGTATTCCTTCCTGGTTACATCTCACCGCATGTCTACTCACTTCTTCCCAGCGATGTGTGACAGCTGTTATAGCAATAGCATGCCTCATCATAAAATCTCTTCATCGGCCTCATGCATGGAGAGATCAGGCCGTGTTGACTGGTCGATGTAGAGCTAATCGCATTGCATGCTGGGAGTGTGGTGTGCTTGCAGCTTAATCACCCACTGACAATCATTCACCCGTGGGCATCGGGGGGGGGGGGGGGGGGAGGGGGGTTGCAGATTTCATCAAGATGAAACTCTCCCACAAATAATTTGATTCAAAAGCAGAACAATAATGGGGGAGTTTTGTCAACTTTTGGAGGAAATAAATCACATAGTTGTCACTTTTGCTATTGAAAGCAGGAATCACTTGGTTTAAATCATGCAATGGTGAATTTAGTTGTCCCACAATTCCATACTCAATTTCTCAATTTCCATGAGATGCCCTTGTATGATGTATTTGGAGATCGTGCTTTGTCCTTTGACATTATGCATACACAAGGCAATGCCCAATAAAGCACAGGTGAACATATCCCATTGGCAGTCTACAGATGACCAATCTGGTTTGCTGCGGTCAGCAGATTCACTTGCTTCCCATTCAGATAATGTGTTACATATGGCCAGTGAGCCATGATCCATCAGTGTGTAGGGCCTAGCAATGCATGTGACAGGCTGATTGTCATTCAGAGCTATAAGGGTAATGAGTGATGACGATTGTGTAGATATAACAGCATGGATTCAAGCAATGGACTATTGCTCAAATGTAGGTGGGTGGATGTATCCAAGAAAGATGCTGGTATATAGGTTGAAAGTGGTAGTGCATGTCCGCTTGACAGTAATGGATGTTAATGTATAAGGTCTGAATTACTTGAATATGGGACAGAATACAAATGATTAGTATGCGAATGTCTAAAGGTGTAGAGTTCATTTTTGTATGATTTCATATGAAATATTTCATTTCATCTAGTTTCCAAGCAGAGTCTATCCTAATTTTGTAAACATATTTAGGTTTGTTTTTCATCATGGAATACTACCTTAGGTTATTTCTATCAACATCAATAACATGAATTGCATGTGTATAATATTAGTACATTCATACACTTTTCTACAATGTTACTACAACACCATTCTCTCTGTGGCATTGAGGTATGTACCCACAGCCACAGGATTTTTAGATACACATATCATAGCGCATTGATAAACATCTGCCAAATTGTCAAAAAAGGTGTTGCTGGAGTTTGATCGATTTTATTTTATTCAAGTCACTGCATAAAAAGTGCTTAATGTGTACTATTTATATTGGTATCAGATTAAAGATAAGAATATTTTGTCATGAATATATGTTGCACAGTCCAACTCAATTAATCAACTTGCAATAAAGTAAAAGATAGACTAATGTTGAACATATTGAATTTCTATGTATTATATAAGTATTTTGTGGTCATTCTTGATGCATTCCACTTTCCATTCTACATGCTTACAATGATATATTCCTTATGATATATTCATTGCATTGAGCTACTTGTACTAGTTGAGGGGTAAATATCACATCTATATTCTATACATAGTTGACCATTATGAACATGTAACAACCCTTTCATTAATATATGTAGTACAAATCTAATTTAGTTTATATGTATTACTGTCTCTTCACTGTATATACATTCTGCAATCTTTTAGCCTTATTTATTCTAAATATAAAACAGGCTATATTTTCATGAAAATATTAACATTATACTGTCTCTTATATAATTTGTACATTATGAGGAAAGTACTATTTTTCTTGCTTTATGTTGAGCTGTATCTATCCAAGCGGGGCCACAATGTTTGTGACAGTAAGGCAGTTACCCCATTGTTTATTGCCGTCTTTGTTTTAATGTGTTCAACTGTTCAGTACTGATAGTATTTCACACTCCAATATAATCCCTGGCATATGACATTAGTCCAGTACTTTTACAAGTACTGAAATAGTACAATAGATCATGTCTTGAACTTATAAACACAGAGTGTTTGTATTGTGCATTAAGAAATATCATATTGATGAAATATATGTTGAATCCTTAGACCACGCTTAGCATTGTCATTCTTGAGACCATCCCTGTAGTTAGTTGTAAACTGTAATATTGAAACATGCTTTCAACACTTATGATATGTACCTGTTGAGAAATTGCATTTAAGTAAATTTTGATACATAACCCCAAGTATTATATGAATGAATGTGTTTAGAATGGAACATGAAAGATCCCTTGGAGAGGTTGCATGAAGGTGGTCGTACTGACCCGATGACCAGTCTGTGGGTCTGGTAGGAGTGATATGGGGACAGTCCTTATATGAATGGCTTCTAATGGACAGAGGATTATGTCTGGTCTGGTAGAAGATCGGGCTGGTTATTACAGGTATTAGTTGTACTCATTTTAAGCACTGTATGCAGTCCTTCCTCTCATTCAGACTCTCATATTCATTGAATGGACTTTTTCTCTCAATTGCTCTGTCTCTATATGTCTGTTTGTACCTGTCTATATCTCATTCTCTCATTACGCCACATCTGTTTAACTCAAGTCTTCTTCTTTCATTACTTTGCTCCTTTCTTTTCCTCTACCTATAATTGGTTATAACTCAAGTCTTCTTCTTTCATTGCTAGAGAGGAGTAGACATCTTGAAGTCTAAAATTCCCATTATGCACTTCTGTCATTTTAGCTCTCATGATTCCATGTTTAGTACAAGAGCTTATATCAATCATGCTTAGCCAAAAACTGTTTGACGGTGTAATGTATAATTTAGATATTTTTTTATTTGAAACAAAGAGCTTTTGTCTATGTGAGAGATTTAGAGGTGTGCACAAAAATAGTGACTGTTTTTTTCCCAATAGAATAGCAATCCTTTCAGTGATTGTCAAGTTTTTGAAAAGCTGGGGTGTTTTTTTGACAAGGAGATTTTGATTATAGTTCCTCCATACTGCATAATGTTAAATCTTAAACAGATAAAATCTTCTGGTTCCATGCAGATAAAAGAAGAGCACTGCATGGACATTATAACATTATATTAACCCATCTGGTGGCACGACCACATTTCTGCATTTTAGTACACTTTAATCCATTAAAGTAATCATCTGACAAAGAACAACATATTTGAGAGATTATTTAAGACATATTGATAGTAACTGATGAATCAATAATTACTTCTTTGAAAGTAAATCACTTTTCATATCTCTTTCCCTGCAGTACATATTGTAATGTTTTTTATTTGCTAGTTTACTTATTGATGTACATACAATGTAGTTGTAAAGGTATAGTCAAGTGTGCTACTTAGATTTGAGATACTGAAGACATTTTTGAAAAGAAAACTGAGTGAAAAGTTAAGAAATCATCACATTTATTGACTAACTTGAGTACAGTGTATAACTGAGTGCAATCCAATTGCATTCCGGCCATGATGGTCATGTCTATCTCAGTTTGTGAAATAATGTAGACATATTTTCATTGTATCATTTTTTTCCTCAGCTTGTCATTAATTTCTTGTCCGGACAGTTTTGAACACCTCTTATATGACAGACTTCCAACCTGAAACTGAATGTATGAAAATGGCTATAGTTGTATAAATATGCCAATGCTTTGAATCGGTCTAACCCATATATCATCACTTGACTGAACAATATCTTATGTGGGAATGACATCAGTATTGCACAAGACAAAATACTAAGCATAGAAAGTCCCCCCTATAGTCCCCCCTATAGCCCCCCCCCCATAGCCTCCCCCCCCCCCCCCCCCCCCCTATAGTCCTCTGTGTGGATCCATCGGTTAGCAGTAGACAGATTGGAGACATTAATATTTTCTCAATATTAAATTGTGCAATAGTATAATAGTGCTCCTAAAGCACATCAAGTATGCTTGAATGTTGATGCAGAATTTATGAGATACTATATGCAGTTAACACTTACAGTTTCATTTTATATATACAGCTAGTGAAGAATGACTATCTATTCCCAATTCAGAATGATTATGTTCCTCTGATATAATCAGTTATATTAATGGAGAGAGTTCTTGAGTTTGTAATTAGATATTACATTATGTATCAATGATGATTTACACTGCAGCATTATCAAGGAGGAAGCAACCAGGGAGATTGTGGTTCATTTTCTATATGACTTTCACTGCCCATTCCTACAGGGGCAGGTCATCCTTGACAGCTGAGGATCGTGTTTGTGCAGAGAGGGACTTGAGTGTCATGTGACTTGTCTATAACATGTCGATGTATGAGGATGTGATATTATCATGAGGACTAAGAGACCAGTTGAAGTGTTTCATGTGATTTGCACTACCCATTATGTGAAGGAGCAGTTCTCATTGGAAAGTTAAAGCTGTCCAATATCTAGGAACAGATTTGAAATGTGGTCCCTTTATCATCATTACATCTTGCATGACATATTTGAATGATCCTTTGCTGCCTAGCCTGTAATATTTCCAGCCTCTTCATACCACACCTGACTTGGGTAGTGTATGTTAGAGGTAAGAGGTAGCAGTGGCAGAGACCACGGGACCCACAATCAATGGAGTCCCATTCTGCTATATCCATTCCATTCCTATTATTTTGTTCCTATTCTTGTTTGATACCAGTAAGGAATCAGCTTAAAATGGTAACAATATTCAAATGCAGCCAAGGTCAGACCCAGTGATTATGGCAGAATGGATCTGATATGATTAACGCTGTAATCATTATGACTGCTTCCACTTGTATTAAAAATAAACAAATAGTAAAGGTTAGATGTGTTTATGAATGGGGGAATCATGTGTATTTATCAACCACAGTCACACGAGAGGTAGAAACTTGGATGGATTCAAGTCATGAGTATTTATTAAGCACAGTCACATTAGATGCAGAGACTTGGATGGATTTAAGGCATGATGATAACGGGACAGTGGAGGTACAAAAGTAGGAGTGATTTTCATGTGGTTCATGTATGACCTCGTATATGAGAAACAGAGACTGAAGGGGAAAATACTGTGATAATACCACCAGGCTGTTCTTGTCAGAACTATCATGTAGCTCTGATTTTTTATTCTTGTGAGAAAAAAATTTATACAAAGAATAGTTTATAATACGCAAGAAAATGTATATAATAGGGTATTCTTCATATATCTATTCTTGTTTGTGGCCAGATATGCTGGATATGCATATGCTCACTTCTGTGTGGATTCTGAATGGCCAACTGTGTGTGAATATTCATTGTCTTATATGAATATTCAAAGGCTGACCGGTGGCCATGCGTCAGATATTTAACATGTATTTATAGACCTTGCTCTTTGTTGGTTTCTGTTCTTTCGTTTCCTTGACTATTTTTGTGTCGCATTGTAGAAATGAAGAAGAAGAGATTATATGAATACAAAGAAGTATGAAAATATTTGGTGTAATTTCATTGGGCCAAAGGATAAAAAGTGTGTTGTGTTCTTATTTTGTATTCAGTTTTTTTATTTTTTTCACAAAGCTGATGGGTGATGTGGACAAGACGTTATGTAGTTGAAAGAATGTGTGTGTACATGCATTTGAGTGTGTATGTGTGTTTGTATACATTTATATGCTTGTTTTTGTGCGTGTTTATATATATATATATATATATATATATATATATATATATCTGTGTGTGTGTGTGTGTGTGTGCTTGTGTGTGTGTGTGTGTGTGATTGTGTGTGTATGGTTGTGTGGGTGTCCTTCACAGTCATAAAAAGGGGGAGGGAACGGATGCCATTTCGCACCACACTTTCATATTGATATAATTATGCATAATCACTCATATCATATTGCACAGTGCAGATGGTTTTGTTTTTGTGCATAAAAACTTGAAGTAATCTGTCACATTTGTAAGAAAAATTTTCAGTGCATGTGCACTAAACTACTAGTGAAACAATATGCCGGTTTATGCTGCGTACAATGCGTGACGTCACGACTAACGTTGTGGATCCTACTCGAGATTCATGATGCTTGCGGGTTCTGCTTTACAGCGCTCTACAACTCTTCTAAATAACAATTCATCCAGTCATTTCTACGGGTGGAACATATCATATTCGTTTTCCTGAAGTCATGCGCTTTCCATCTATACCAAGTTAAGCATTTCATTGCCTGTCAATGTCTCTTACGTTTACGTGCCTACGACCCCCAGCCACCCCCCCCCCCCCCCCACCACCTCACAAGGTGAGGGGATGGCATGTACAATCATCTCCGCCCCCGCCCCCCCCCCCCCCCCCCCCCCCCAGGTTTTGGGAAATTATATCTGCTTACTTATAGGTCAATAATGATGAAATAATAACAATCAAAATATTAATACATATAATAATTATGATGATAATAATCTTCATCATCATTGTAATTGTGTTTTTTGTTATTAGCCGCATTCACACGGTGAAAGCTAATTCAGACGGTAAAAAAAGAAAATCTTACCTTTTTATTGCACATATTTTGCAGTGTGGAAGCCAAAAGATAACTTGTTTTGCGTATTCAAATGGGGCAAACCACAAAATACAAGATAACCACAAGATTGGCTTTTAACGTGTTAAAGAAGCTATCAGGGATGCGGATTACGAGCGAACACCGTGTTATGTGCCGTTATGTGCGCATTACGTGCGGGGGGAGAAGGAACGTGTTAAAGGGTTACTAAATTAAAAAAAATAAGTTCCCACTAATCTATGTAAAATTATCCACTAAAAACGAATTTCACATTCGTTTGCCGCAATAAAGTCTCATTTTGACGAAAATACGATGGTTTATTCACGCAATTCAAACAATACCTTACCAATGGGAACCACAAAGCTTGTCCGAGGATTGTCCGAGTAGCAACAACTGAAAGATTCAAAGTGCATTCCACCCATTGAATCTGAATGACAAGATACAGGTGAATGCAATAACGCGTTACTACGCAGTTAGAGGGAAAGTTGTGAATACATTACGAAAGGGGTCTATTGTTGATTTCCGTACAATCTTAGGAATGTTGACTTCTCATACGTCACTGGAGGCGCGCGTTTTTCCAAATTTTCGTTAAAATTAGACTTAAATGCGGCAAACGAACGTGAAATTCATTTTTAGTGGATAATTTTGCATAGATCAGTCGGCACTTATTTTTTTAATTTAGTAACCCTTTAAGGCAGTTAACTCGAAAACAAAAGCACGTGGTGAGTCCGCTCAGCAGGAGGCCTTGTCTTCCTCATTTCTTTAAAGGAGGAAATATATGTGAGTGTGTCACTTACATAATTCACAGCGTAAATTGATTTTAGGATTCTAGGATGGCTCATAATAAGAAGTTGCAAATATTAAAGATCACTTCTTTTTTCAAACACAAAGAAAAAGAAGAACATGATGACGAACAGCCGTCTACATCAAAATCGGATGATGTCGGAGATAGCCCTGTTCTTCCTGAAGTTCAACCAGAAGAAAGTGCCGTTGAGGGTGATGGAGCATCTGAGGCAAAAGATGATGATGAAGCTGATACCACTTTTGACGACCGGGTTAGCCCCAATCACCCCCTACTTCTTCCATTCCCGTAGTAGAAACTAAAACGCAGAAAATTCTGTTTCAAGCCAAATGGTACCAAAGCTACCCCTGGATCCATGAAAGAACCCTCCCTGAAATGGGTGATGTGTTTCTACTGTGCACTTTCTTCTGGTTGAACTTCAGGAAGAACAGGCCTATCTCCGACATCATCCGATTTTAATGAAGACGGCTGTTCGCCATCATGTTCTTCTTTCTCATTATGCTTGAAAAAGAAGTGATCTTTGATGTTTTCAACTTCTTATTATGAGCCATCCTAGAATCCGAAAATTAATTCACGCTCTGAATTATTTAAGGGACACACATTTTTTTCCCCTTAAAAAGTTAAGGAAGACAAGGCTTCCTGCTTAGCAGACTCACCACGTGTTTTTTTTTTCTGAACACAACAACAAAAAAGTACCCCCCCCCCCCCCCCCCCCCTAAGCAAAATAGCTTAACTTTTTATCGAAGCGGTTTTGGGCAAGATAATTTGCAGGATTGTTCCTTAACTTATTGACTAACCTCTGTGTGAAAATGACATTGATCCAATTAGTCATGCATGAGTGGGCAAATTTTAAAGTAAAAAAATGTAGATTTTTCAAAAGTCACAAGGGTAATTGATTATGCCGTTTTAACAATACATTTTGGCATTTCTTTATTTTCTGCGATTTTAAACCATGACACGGAAATGACTTCCAATGTTTACATAACAGGTTATGTTACATCTTTGTCAAAATATCGAGTTGTATTTTTTTCACAAAAATAAAGGGTTTTTAAAAGTTTAAAACTCAACAGGGAGGAGTATTTTTTAAACTGGTTAAATGGATTAAATGTCGGGATAGGCGTAGGTGCATCGGGAGGTGGATGATAAACAATGAAAGAACATAACTTATGCACCAGAAATGGAATTCATCAAAAATTCATATGACAGAAAACCCCCACATTAAACTTGTGACTTTTGAAAAGTTACATTTTTGCCTCTTGAATTTGCCCACTCACGCATGACTTATTGGATATTTGGATTAATGTGATTTTCTCACAGAAGTTAGTTAATAAAGTGAGAAACAATCCTGCCAGATTGTTTTGCCCAAAACCTGTTTGATAAAAAGTTATGCTATTTTG
>CAVLGW020000477.1:0-13337 GCA_963669155.1 Arbacia lixula
GTTTTGGTGTGGATTGCGATGCGGTAGATAGTCTGGAAATGGGGCTAGATCGGGTCAAGCAATGGGGGGGAGATCGACTTTTTATTGCCGGGTCTTTGTATTGGGTCGCAGAGGCTTTGCGCGCTAACGGCGAAAATATTGAGTAATCCTAGGTCTGTTTATGGCAAACAAAGTATAAACGCCTACAGAGAAAAAACTTGAGAAAAATATACTAAAAATGTGGGACAATTAGCAGTTCGTTAGACTTGTTTTGCTAAGTTCGGCTCACTAATAAAAATAACACAAACTTGTGGTGATGGTGATGTTAAAAGCGGTAAGTCCGGGCTTTGTGCCCGAAGACGAAGAAGATGTACCTTATTTACAATCGGTAAAGCTTCTGGAGCAAGCGCATAGACGCCTGCATGAAGTGGTCAAGGATAGGCTTGACCGCAACAATAAAAGAGCCCTGACAGGGGTTCAGGCTTTGATTCTGTATGAGATCGGCGATGACAGTATGCCTGCAAGCGCTTTGCGCAATCATGGTGTATTTGTGGGGGGAGCCTTATCTTACAATCTGAAGAAATTGCAAGAGACGGGCTATATAGACCAGACGCGATCAGGTGATGATCGTCGCTCGATACACTTAAGGCTGACGCCTTCTGGTCGGTTTGTGCGCAAGCTGATAGAGGATTTGTTCAGCGCGCAATCGGGGGCGTTAGAGCCAACAGCGAGCGTGCGCTCCAATGATTTGGAGAGCTTTAATCGTACGATCATGCGATTAGAGCGCTTCTGGTCAGACCAGATACGGTATCAGCTCTAGCCGAGCGCAAAACCGGCCAGAGTCCTGTTTCGCCAGCGCGTGGGACTGACGCACGGGACTGAGAAAAAGGCTCTGGTCAAGGCCGTCATATTGCCCTAAACTTCCTAAGAGACTAGTCCGGACGCTAGTTTTTTGGAAGTTTGGGGCATTTATGTATGATTTGATCTTAAAGAGCGGTCATGTCTGGCTCCCTAGCGGGGATGCGGAGGCTGATATTGCGGTGGAATCGGGGCGAATTGTAGGCATTGGCCGCTTTGATGAGGGTCAGGCGGAGGACACGCTAGATTGCGCGGGTCTACATGTTTTTCCCGGAGTAATCGACACGCAAGTGCATTTCCGCGAGCCGGGTCTTGAGCATAAGGAGGATCTGGAGAGCGGGTCACGCTGCGCGGCGTTGGGAGGCGTGACGGCGGTGTTTGAGATGCCCAATACGCAACCGGCGACAACGAGTCCAGATTTGCTGAATGATAAGCTCAAGCGGGCGGCAGGTCGTATGCATGTGGATCACGCATTTTATGCCGGTGCGACGCGCGACAATACCGAGCATTTAGCCATTATGGAGACGATGCTAGGATGTTGCGGGGTCAAAGTTTTTATGGGAGCGTCTACGGGGTCTTTGCTGGTCTCTGACGATGAGGGCGTAGCGGGAGTCTTGGCGGGGATTCGCCGCCGAGCGGCGTTTCATTCCGAGGATGAGGACCGATTGCAAGCGCGTCAATCGCTAGCGGTGGCGGGCGATTGGAGCAGTCATGAGCAGGTTCGCGATGCCGAAGCGGCTTTGCGCTCGACTCAGAGATTATTGCGTTTGGCGCAAGCGGCGAGCAAGCCGATCCATATTTTGCACATCTCGACGGCAGAGGAGATGCGTGTATTAGGCGAGCGGCGCGGTCTGGCGAGCGTCGAGGTGACGCCTCAGCATTTGACGCTGGAAGCGCCCGAAGCCTATGAGCGCTTACAAGGTCATGCGCAGATGAATCCGCCTATTCGCGGGGCTCAGCACCGCGCGGCGCTGTGGCAGGGGATAGAGGATGGAGTCGTGGATGTGATTGGCTCAGACCATGCTCCGCATACGGCGCAAGAGAAAGCGCAACCCTATCCGCAATCGCCCTCAGGGATGCCAGGGGTGCAGACTCTGGTGCCGGTGATGCTGACGCATGTGGTGGAAGGACGGCTCACAGCGCGGCGCTTTGTGGATTTGACCAGCGCGGGTCCGCAGCGTCTGTTTGGGATTATGGGCAAGGGCAGGATCGCCAAAGGCTATGATGCCGATTTCACGCTTGTCGACATGAAGGCGAATTATCGCATTCGCGCATCGGATCAAGCCTCACGCTGCGGCTGGACTCCGTTTGAGGGCTTTGTCGCCAAAGCCAGACCGGTCGCGACCGTGATCCGGGGTCAGATCATTATGCGCGATGGCGCGCTGATCGCAACCGGACAGGGGCGTCCGGTGCGTTTCGAGGCGACGCTCGCCGGTTAAATTCGCGCCTAGAAATACGTCAGAATACGTCAGAATATTCCGACAAGACGCCAGCACACGCTAGGACACGCACTGTACGCCCACTGTACGCCAAGTGTACGCCAACACGACACCAGCACGACACCCAATGCACAAACCCAAACCGCTTGAGTTCAGGCTTTGTTTAGAGGTTTTGTGACGGCCAAAAATCACGCGCTCTGGCGTTTAGCTCAAAATTGATCTCGGTTTGAGCTTTGTTTAGATTTGCGCGCTCGGACTCGATTGGGGCGGACTCGATTGGGGCGCAATTGACGTCTTCGGACTCGGTTTGAGCTTTGTTTAGATTTGCGCGCTCGGACTCGGTTGAGGCGGACTCGATTGGGGCGCAATTGACGTCTTCGGACTCGGTTTGAGCTTTGTTTAGATTTGCGCGCTCGGACTCGATTGGGGCGCGACTCGCTTCAAGAGAAACCACGCGGCTTTGTTGGCACTTTGAGTCGGTTGCAGACATAAGGTGCCATATAGACCCTTAGGACCCTTAGGGTCCTTTGGGGGCTTGGGTCCTTAGAATTGTTGCGGGTGGTTAACACTATCATAGGTTGATCTTAGCGTTTGATCTTGCAAAACTTTAACGCTAGAGCCATGATTCACCTTACCTATTGATGACATAAAAAGATCAAATTTCAAAGAAATCCCTTTGCAAACGCCGCATTTCAGGTTATGAACAAAATAATAGTTCTAGAAAGCGTGCTAGCTTTTATGAAGCAGTTGGGTTAGCTTGATGGCGAGATAAGCGGCTGTATTCCTTGTAAAAACTAGGATGCGAATATGCGGCTTGTTGAGCATCATTCTGGAATAAGTAAATTATCTAAAGGAGCCTCCATCGTGAGCAAATTGAAAATTTTTGGACGTAGAAAAAAATCCTTCCTTCGGGACGAATCCGGCGCATCAGCCGTTGAATATGGTCTGGTGCTGGCCTTGGTTGTAGGCATTGTCATTGCCGCGTTTGGTAGTCTTGAAACTGACATAGGGACCATGTTTAGCAATGTTGGAACCAAACTGACGACAGCTGTCGACGACACTGCCACCGTCGGTGGCGTCAACTGAGGCTTGGGATTCTTAAGCCTTGGGCCATGGCTCTTGCAGCTAAAGCATGGCGGCTATGCTATTAAATAGCCGTCATGCCTTGTGCTTGGGGTTTGTGTCTTGAGCATTGGTATGCGCTAAAGCCTGGTGCGTTTAGTCTTCATCATAGGCCATGGCCTATGATAAGAAAACACGCATTGTCTAAGGCTTGAATCTACTAAATTCTTGGCATTTGTGCTTTTGTTTACTTTGTTGACTATGCTTGGAATTATCAATGCGAAACTCTGACCGAGCCGGTCTTCTGACCGTACCAGTCCTCTGACTGTACCAGTCCTCTGACTGTACCAGTCCTCTGACTGTACCAGTCCTCTGACTGTACCAGTCCTCTGACTGTACCAGTCCTCTGACTGTACCAGTCCTCTGACTGAGCCGGTTGTGTTCGCAATGATTTAAGACATCATACCGGCTTAAACCTTTGCGGAGCCGCAGGAACCTGATCGCCATATGGATTTTCTGATAAACGCTTTCGGATCGCTGATTCCCTTTATTCTGCTATTGGGAATCATTATTGCCATCCATGAATTGGGGCATTATGCCGCCGGACGCCTGTTTGGTGCGGCTATTGATTCCTATGCGCTGGGGTTTGGCCGCTCGGTCTTTGAGACCACAGACCGCCACGGCACGCGCTGGCGGATCAATTGGCTACCGCTTGGCGGCTTCGTCAAATTTGTCGATGATGAAGACACGACATCCGATACGGGTGACCCGGGTGATCCGGTATCGGATACCAAACCGATTGGCTTGTCCTATCCGGACTTACTCCCTTGGCAACGGGCGATTATCGCCATAGCGGGGCCTTTGGCTAATTTTGTGCTGGCCGCCGTAATTTTTATGGCGCTGGCCTTTGTGCAAGGCATTGAAATCCAAAAACCCGTTGAGATTGTTTCGGTTGTGGACGCAGATCCGGCTGATCGGGCTGGAATTCTTCCCGGAGATAGGATTGTAGCCATTGATGGGCGTCTGGTGCACACCCCGTCTGATGTGGTTGGCGCGACCCGCTTTCAATCTGGGGAGACACTGGTTTATCAGATTGAGCGCGGCGGCCAATTATTGGACATCCCCATTACACCTGAGCGCAAACAGATCAATAATGACGTGATGGATCGGTCTGAATCGGTGGGACGCATCGGGCTACAGATGCGCGGACATGAGGTTGAGAAGCCGGGCCTGTTGGCGGGTGTGTGGCATGGTATTCGCTTTACGGGCGATCTGATTCGCCTCACCAATACGGTGATTATACGCATTGTGTCGCTCAAGGAGCCGACCGAGAGCATTTGCGCGGCCCTGTTGGCATATGGGAGGTCTCCTGATCAGATTACCGATATGCATATGCAATCGGAACAGACTTTTACTCAGCGTCTGAAAGGTGCAATAGTGTCGCTGATATTTTTAGCCGGATTGCTATCGGTTGGGGTGGGGTATTTCAATTTATTGCCGTTGCCGATACTGGATGGAGGCCATATTGTGGGCTGCCTTGTGGAGATGGTATCGGCAGCGAGAAATTTCCGAATCGCTTCGGCAATGGGGAACGAGCTTTGGACTGACCGCTTTGGGGTCGTTTTTTATCCTTGTGACCTGGCAAGATTTGAAAAGAGTCGGTTATTTGATTTTTTTGGCAGGTTCCTGTCTTGAAATGGGGTATGAAATGGTGTGATGTCACGCAAGCATGTCGGCGCGTTTTCTTCCTCCTCTCTTACGGGTTGTATTTTGGCTCGGACTGGTCTGGCCCGGAGCCTTGGCCTTTGCGCAAACCCCTGACGGGGCAGCGACAAGTACGATTGCGCAAATTCGCGTTGAGGGGAATCGCCGCATCGATGCGGAGACAATAAGCTCTTATCTGCTGGATCTCCAGGAGTGCGGAGATAGATGTTTGAGGCTCATTATCGCTCAAAACCCTGTTTGCGACGAGTCTGTTTGCCGATGTGCTCATTGATAGGGACGGCGATGATCTGGTGATTCGCGTTGCGGAAAACCCGATCATCAATCAGGTCTTGTTTGAGGGCAATCGCTCCATTCGCACCGACAAGCTCGAAGAGGAAATCGAGGCCGAAGCCCGTTCGGTTTTCACGCAGGCGCGGGTACAAAAAGATGTGCAGCGTATTTTGGAATCCTATCGCCGCGCCGGGCGTTTTGCGGCTTCGGTCAGCCCTGAATATAAAGAGCTTAGTCAAAACCGAGTCGATCTGATTTTTGTCATATCTGAAGGGCCAAAAACCGGCGTACGCGCCATCAATTTTATCGGCAATACGCATTTTTCTGATGCGCGTTTGCGCCGCGCCATCCTGACCAATCATTCGCGTTGGTGGGCGATTCTGGACAAAAACGATAATTATGACCCGGACCGGCTGGAATATGATCGAGAATTATTGCGTCAATTTTATTCCGATCATGGCTTTGCGGATTTTCGAGTGGAATCGGCGATTGCGGCTCTGACGCCGGACCGGAGAGACTTCTATATCACCTTCACCATCTCGGAAGGCGATCAATATAATTTTGGCAAAATCGAGATTGAGACGGAATCCAATAAATTGTCTAAAGCCGTGCTGCGCGGCGTCGTACCGATGAAGGCGGGAGACCCTTATAAGGGGAGCCTGATCGAGGAGAGTGTCGATACGCTAGTCTTTACCGCTGGAGCCGTCGGTTATGCGCATGTGGATGTGCGGCCTATTGTCGAGCTTGATACCGAAAACAAGACGGTTAGCGTCAAATTGGTCGTCAATGAGGGCCCGCTCGTTTATATTGAGCGCATTGATATTACCGGCAATACGCGTACGCTGCAAAAAGTGATCCGGCGCGAAATTCGCTTCAGCGAGGGCGATACTTTTAACCGCGTCTTATTGGACGCGTCGCGCAATCGCTTGCGTGCGCTGCGTTTCTTTTCCGAGGTCGAGATTACGGAAACGTCTGGATCGGCTCCAGACCGCACCATCGTGCAAGTCGCTCTGAAGGAGCAGGCAACGGGATCGCTGGCTTTGTCCTTGGGCTATTCGACGGTTGAAAGCTTCTTGGTCAATTTCGAGATCACCCAAGCCAATCTAGGCGGACGAGGACAAAGATTAGCTTTGTCGGCTCGGTATTCGACCTATGCAAGAAGCGGGAATTTCAGCTTCACCGAACCCAAATTTCTGGGCGGAAATATGTCGCTTGGCGGCAATATATTTGTCACCGACTACACATACGCATCGCAAACCGGCTATGATAATCTGGCCGCCGGATGGGGCATACAATCGGGCTTGCCCTTAGGCAAACGGCGCCAATTGGGGCTGAGTTATCGCTTCCGCTACGACGATCTGCGCGTAGCGGAGGCCTATAAAGACTTATATTGCAATCCCGCTGCGTTCGCCTTTGTGTCCTCTATCTGTCAGCAGGAGGGCTCACGTATCACTTCGGCAGTCGGGTATTCGTTCAGCATGGATCGGCGCAATGACCCGATCAATCCCACAGGCGGCTATAATCTCTATTTCAATCAGGAATTAGCGGGTCTTGGAGGCTCGGTGCGCTATGTCCGGACCGAGGCCCGCGCCTCTCTCTATCAGGGCTTGTTCTGGGGCATGGTCGCGAGCTTCCGGGCCAGTGCGGGTCATATTATCGGCTATGCCGGAGACGAGGTCCGAATCAATGACCGGTTTCGCAAGGGTGGATTTACCTTTCGAGGATTTCAGTATAATGGTCTAGGTCCAAGAGAAGTTTTATACACGACCCAAACCGGTGATGATGGTCAGCCGGTGGAGAGCCTCACAACGAGCGGTCTGTCTCTGGGCGGCAATATCTACGCCATCGGGACGCTGGAAATTAGCTTCCCTATACCTTATATCCCTGAGGAGGCAGGACTTTCCGCCGGAGTGTTTTTAGAATTTGGAACGGTGACGGGCCTAGATGCGTCCGTGCGGGACCGAGAACTGATCGAGGGAGACAATCGTTGGTTCGTTGCGGATTCGGGTAAGGTACGGGCTAGTATGGGCTTAAGTTTATTTTGGGATACGCAAATTGGTCCGCTACAATTTGACTTCTCTAGAATCATTTCACAGGAAGAGTATGATGAAATCGAAACATTCCGCTTCTCGACGCGCACCCAGTTTTAAGGGTGTGCGCAGTCATTGCTACGCTGTATGGGCGTTGGTCTGGGCAGCCGCGAGTGTCGGCGTCCCCGCCTTGGCGCATGAGCGAATCTATACAGTAGATTCGCTCAAAGTGCTCAGCGGGACGATTTTAGGTCAGGACATGACCAAAAAGCTTGAACAGCTAGAGGTCGAACAAATCACTCTTTTGCAACCGGTCCAAGAAGCACTCCAAGCAGAGAAAGATGCGCTAGAGGCGCAGATCGCCATTTTGAACCCGGAGCAATTTCGTAATAACAGCAAATTGCAAGGGCAGATCAAATCGTTTCAGCAGCGCTCTGCGGATTTTGAATTACGCCAGCGTCGGGTGGTGCAGGAGCTTCAATTGACTAAGGATACGGCTGTTCGTGGCTTTAATGATGCGATGATTCCGGTGGTGGAGGCGGTTGCTCAGAGTTTAGGGTCGAAACTCGTCATTGAGAAGCGCACAGCTCTGTTTGTGGCGGACTCGATTGAGGTGACAGATCGGGTCATCGAAACGCTCAATCGAGAAAAAAAGAGCATGGACGTCAAATGGCAGTCTCTCAATCCGCCAAAGGCGCCGACACCACAAAAGCAATAGATATTGTGTGGCTTCTGGTCTAAACCGAGCGCCTTGCCGGAGGGTGTATGGAGGTTTGGGGGTATGGCTGGGTCGATCAGCATCAAGACGACAGGTTTTGGGCGTTACGCTTTGGGCGTTACAGAAATAGAGTGATTTTAAGGCATGGACAGCCGATTTTACCAAAGACTCGGTCCGATTTCGGTCGGTGATTTGACGCAGGCGGCTGGGTTAGAGACGCAAGGTCTGGACGCGGATTTAGCCTCGCGCATGATTTTCGGCGTTGCACCTCATGATCGAGCCGGTCCAGAGCATCTGACTTTTAGCGAGAAACCGGTCGAGCATAGTGAAGCGGGTGTCATTTTTGCGCCAAAGGGTAGCAAGGCACAAAACTGTGTCATTGCGCCTTCGCCGCGCTTAGCCTATACGCGAGCCGCGGTGTGTTTGGTGCGTCCAAAGCCGTTTGCGCCTGGAGCGCCTATGCTGGCTAAAGACGCAGACATTGGTCATCATGTCCGGATTGCGCCGGGTGCGGTGATTGCGTCGGGGGCGCAAATTGGCGATGGTAGCGTGATTGGAGCCGGTGCGGTGATTGGTCATGGCGTCTGTATTGGACGCGAGTGCGAGATCGGAGCCAATGCGGCTATCGGATTTTCCTTGATCGGAGATGGCGTAGTCGTTCGGATGTGCGCCACGATTGGTGAAAGCGGCTTTGGTATGGTGCCGTCGCCTTCGGGATTATTGAATGTTCCGCATTTTGGCCGCACGATTGTCCAAGAGGGGGCTGTGATCGGAGCCAATACGTGTATTTCGCGCGGGATGCTCGACGACACGCAAATTGGACCTGGTACCAAAATCGGTGATTTGTGTATGATTGCGCATAATGTTTCAGTCGGAGCGCATGTGGTTATTGTTTCGCATTCGGGGATTTCGGGATCGGTCAGGATTGGCGATGGTGCGATTTTGGGTGGCGCTGTTGGTGTGTCGGATCATGTCACGATCGGAGCCGGAGCCAAAATTGCCGCGGGTGCGGGCATAGTCTGTGACGTTCCAGCCGGTCAATCATGGGGAGGGTATCCGGCTCGGCCTTCCAAGCAATGGGCGCGTGAAAACGCATGGGTCAAAATACAGGTAGAAAATCGGCACAAAAAACCATGATAATTCTAAGATAAGCGGAATGAGGCGGTTCAAGACATATGTCGATTCACCCTAGCGCCTGCATAGATAGCGGCGCCGTTCTTGCAGATGATGTTGAGGTTGGTCCCTATTGTATAGTGGGGCCTAATGTGGTGCTGGAATCTGGTGTATGCCTGATTTCACATGTCAGTATTTCTGGGAATACGCAGATAGGAGCTCAAACGGTGATGCATCCGTTCGTGTCGCTTGGAGGCCTTGCGCAGGACGTCAAAGATACCGGAGGACGCGGCTTGTTGCGAGTTGGCGCGCGCAATACGATCCGCGAGAATGTCTCTTTTGAGATCGGCACGGGTGATAATGCGACTTTGGTTGGCGATGATGGTTTATTCATGGTCGGCGCGCATGTCGGGCATGATTGCCGGATCGGCAATTCGGTGACCATGACCAATCATGCGACGCTCGGCGGCAATTGTGACATAGGAGATCATGCAATATTGGGTGGGCTGTGCGCTGTGCATCAAGGGATTACGGTGGCGCGTTATGCCTTTGTCAGTGGTTGTGCGCCATTGGGCGGCAATGTGATTCCGTTTGGGATTGTCAATCGCGATGGCTGGCTTAGCGGTCTGAATGTGGTTGGCATGAAGCGGGCTGGATTTTCGCGCGATGACATCCGGTCTTTGAGCCGAGCCTATCGCTTGGTGTTTGCCGGAGATGGACCTTCGATCTTGGCGCGGGCAGAGCAGTGTTTGGAGGCTGGACCTGAAACCGACTTGGTTGCGGAAATGGTCGATTTTGTTCTGAGCAATAGGGATCGTGACAGACGTTTATGCACGCTAAAAGGCCGGTGACAGAGCCGCTTGCTGATGCTGGTCCATTGGGCTTGATCGCTGGAGGCGGCGAATTGCCTTTTATGATCGCCAGACAAGCGATTGCATCGGGTCGAGATGTGTGTGTAATCGGCATTGCCAATATGGTGACTCCGGCTTTGATTCAAGAGTTTTCCGGGCATGAGGTCAAGATAGGACAAGTCGGAAAACTCCGAGATATTTTACACGAAGCCGGGTGTCAGGATTTGGTGATGGCGGGCTTGGTCCGACGGCCAAACTTTAGTGAATTGGCGGTTGATGGGTTAGGCGCGAGTCTGTTACCCCGCATTGCGCTTGCAGCAGTTCGAGGGGATGCCGCCTTATTGAAGACGCTGACGGATTTCGTGCAGGAGCAGGGCCTAAGAGTGCGCAGTGTGCAAGAGGTTGCGCCAACGCTCAAAATCGGTCAGGGGCCGCTGGAAGAGGGCTTGGAGCCGCAAAAACAGCATTGGCCAGACATCAAGAAAGCAGCAGACATTGTTGCGGCGCTCGGGCCGCTCGATATTGGTCAAGCGGTGATTGTGTGTACGGGGTTGGTTTTGTGCGTCGAAGGGCAGGAAGGCACTAAGAAAATGCTCGAACGGTGTGCGGACTTGCCTGAAGCGATAAGAGGCACGGCTAAAGCTCGAAGAGGGGTTTTGCTCAAAGCGCCCAAAAGCATTCAGGATTTACGCACGGATATGCCAGTGATCGGGGTCAAAACGGTACAGGATGCCGCAGACGCAGGCCTAGCAGGCATTGCATTGGAAGCCGAAGGGGCTTTAGTGCTGGATATGGCAGGCGTAGCGCGGCGGGCGCGTGAGACGGGTTTATTCATTTATGGGTATGGCCCGGATGAGGTTTGAAGCAATATGCGATTATATTTAGCGGCTTTTGAACCGTCTGGAGATATGATTGGCGCTGAATTCATTGATGAGATTCGTCAGCTTATGCCGGATGCTGAGATTGTCGGCATTGGCGGTGTGATGATGGCGGAGCGCGGTGTAGACTCGTGCTTTGACATTGGAGGCTTAGCGATTTTTGGGGTCTGGGAAATTGTACCTGCAATTGGACGAGGCTGGAATTGTATACAATCGGTTGTGGCGGATATTGAGGCGTGTCAGCCTGATGCGGTGATTCTGATTGATTCTTGGATTTTGACGTCATGGATTGCGCGTCGATTGCAGCGAATTGGGTCGCAGGCGCGGCGTATCAAGCTGATTGGTCCACAAATATGGGCGACTCGGCCGAGGCGAGCGCAGGTGCTGGCCGAATTGGTCGAGCATGTTTTTTGTATTTATGAGGAAGAGCAAAAATTATACCGCCCGCACGGCCTGGACGCGACGATTATTGGACATCCTGCTGTGGGGCGTTTGCAGAAGGGCGACGGAGATCGGTTTCGGGCACGTTATGGTCTGGATAAGGATACGCTGTTGATCGGGGTGTTGTTTGGAAGTCGGCATAGCGAGTTTAAACGGGTGGCTCCGATTATTGAGCAAGTGCTTTATCGCTTATGCAAGGCGGATCCTCGGTGCAAGATGGTGAGTTTTGTGGCGCCTTCGATAGCGCATAAGGTTCGAAAGCGCGCGGAGCATTGGCGCTTTCCGGCACTGTTGATTGATGCTGAGGCTGATAAAGCCGATGCGTTTGCGGCGATGGATGTAGCGGTGACGTGTCTTGGTACGGTCGTATTTGAGTTGGTGGAGCAGGAGACGCCGGTCATTTCGGTTTACCGGATTGGCTGGTTTAGTGGTTTGGTAGCGCGGATTTTGATTCGGACAAAATATGTCACTTTGCTGAATGTGATTGCCGATGCCAAGATTATTCCTGAGTTCGCGCAGGGTGAATTGCGGGTACGCCCGGTATTGGCGGCGGTGAAGCACTTATTATCCGATCCGGAAGCGGCGGCGAGACAGATTGAGCATCAGTCAAAAGCCCTGTCGGAGATCAAGGGAGGCGACCGATTACCGATGCGTGTTGCGGCGGAAAAAACTTTAGAGCTTTTGGGCTCTTCGCGGTGAGTCGAGTGGCGTTACGAATTTTTGGCATTGACCTTGTGGTCAGAGGGTTGCAAGCAAGGTAGCCAATAGGCATTGCTAAGGGGAGGGTTTAGCTATGGAGAACACGATGGACACGCCTGTTGAGGCTGGGACTTCCGGAGCTGGATTTATTGAGAAGGCTTTATTTGAGGCGCGTACAATCGTGCTGGCGGGCGGCATTGATTCCGATCAGGCGCACCGAGTTTGCTCGCGATTACTAGCGCTTTCGGCGCAATCATCGGAGCCGATCCTATTGGTTTTATCGTCTCCGGGCGGTCATGTGGAATCTGGAGACATGATTCACGACATGATCAAGTTTGTTGCGGCTCCAGTGCGGATATTAGGTTCGGGATGGGTCGCTTCGGCGGGCGCTCTGATTTACACGGCGGCCAGATTGGAGAATCGCTATAGTCTACCCAATACGCGCTTTTTACTTCATGAGCCGCGTGGTGGTTTGACGGGTCAGGCGTCTGATATTGAGATTCAAGCGCGTGAGATCATTCGTATGCGCGAACGCTTGAATAGAATCTTTGCTCAAGCCACAGGACAGACTTTAGAAAAGATTGTAGAAGATACCGACCGCGACTATTGGATGCCCGCTCAAGAAGCCAAAGACTACGGATTAGTAGGCCAGATTATTACCGGGCATGATGAATTGCTCTAGATGTTCGCGGTGCCGTCCGGTAAAGCGCCTAATTATTCAGCAGTTTGCGAGCGCAATTTCGTGTAATTGTCCAGACCAATACGCTCGATTAGAGACAATTGCGTTTCGAGATAATCAATATGCTCTTCTTCACTGCTCAGTATACGCTGGAAAAGATCACGAGATGTATAGTCTTTGACCTGCTCGCAATAGGCGATAGCTTTGGCGAGATCGGCGACAGCATCGAATTCCATAGACAAATCGCAACGCAGTATTTCATCGACAGTCTCACCAATGCGCAATTTTCCAAGGTCTTGCATATTGGGGAGGCCTTCCAAAAATAGGATTCTATCCACCAGCCATTGAGCATGATTCATTTCTTCGATAGATTCTTTTCTCTCGAAGCTAGCAAGACCATCCACGCCCCAGTCCTTGAGCATAGCGCCATGCAGAAAGTATTGATTGATAGCGGTTAGCTCATTTTTGAGAATAGTGTTTAAGAAGTCAAGGACTCCAGCATCGGTTTTCATAGCGTATCCAATATGGTTTCAGGCGAAAAAACGGCCATTCAAGCGAGGATAATAAGCGAGCTTGCCAATATGCACAAGCCGCG
>CAVLGW020000478.1:0-13332 GCA_963669155.1 Arbacia lixula
AAGAAGAAGAAGAAGAAGAAGAAGAAGAAGAAGAAGAAGAAGAAGGAGAAGAAGAAGAAGAAAAAGAAGAAGAAGAAGAAGAAAAAGAAGAAGAAGAAGAAGAATAAGAATAAGAAGAAGGAGAAGATGAAGAAGAAGAAGAAGAAGAAGGAGAAGAAGAAGAAGAAGAAGAAGAAGAAGAAGAAGAAGGAGAAGAAGAAGAAGAAGAAGAAGAAGAAGAAGGAGAAGAAAAAAAAGAAGAAGAAGAAGAAGAAGAAGAAGAAGAAGAAGAAGGAGAAGAAGAAGAAGAAGAAGAAGAAGAAGAAGAAGAAGAAGAAGAAGAAGAAGAAGAAGAAGAAGAAGAAGAAGAAGAAGAAGAAGAAGAAGAAGAAGAAGAAGAAGAAGAAGAAGAAGAAGAAGAAGAAGAAGAAGAAGAAGAAGAAGAAGAAGAATGATAATAACAATAATATGGCCTTATTTTCCCAGGGTCGCTTCATCAGTGACAGTACTGCTTTTCATGAGGTCCCTGCACTATTACCCCAGTCACATGCATCAAAGTATATGTATCCTACAAGGTCCCTCTTGCTCTCCTAGACTGTACGGAGCAGGTATATCGATTAGGATGCTTTGCTGAAAAAAAACACACACTAATGGCAGGTTCGAAGAACGATCCACTGCACCACGCCTTGTTCGTTGTTGTTATTATTACCAAAGATGTTTCACAAATGGGTGTCCAGCTGCCGTTTTACAATTGTACTCTCCTTCTAGTCACAAAAGAACGCTTTACAAAGATTTTCTCTTCGATCCCCCATGTTCGAATCCGCCGAATCTCTGGATGATTTTTGCCTAGATTTGACGTATAAACAAAATCGGACGCGCAGAAGAATATAGGGAAATATCCTCACCCCATATGCTTGCGCAGTTGTGACTTGTAATACCTACGATGCATCTATAAAGATTCAATCGAGGAATAGTGTTACAATATTGAAAAAAGGCTCTAAACGTTATATCAAGTTGTAGTGTAAAAGTCTCAATTTCACAATGCTCCGCATCATAGCTGCTTAAAAAATTGTATACTTTCAGATATTTTCCTTTCAGACAAGTAACATGAAAAACATGCCCAGCCGTGTCCAAGCTAGTATTTCCATCTCAAAAGTATCAAATTTCGAATTCGCTTGTCCTTATTAACTACATAACAAAATTAAAAGTTCAACAGCGAAAACTGAAATGTATGCATGTATGGGAATTCGTATGACCTATTATAAAATCCAGGTGAACGTGACGCATTCGCGTATGCATCATATAGTTGAGAGCAGCTGCTAGCATCAAACCATGTTCAAAGCGATGTATAATATCCATGTGCTTAAAGATTGTCCGTCCCTTTTGCAAGCTTAAAATTTGAAATCGTCTATCACGATCGTAAATTGAAGAAAGTGTGATTCAAGACCATTTCTAAGAATAAAGCATGTTGAAGCTTGCTGTATATGTAAAAATTTCAGCCGTTAAATTTCAAACCGACTTTTTTTCGTACTACGAAAAAAGTATTAGTCTTTGTTACAGTATCTATGTGGTTATTATACATGTGTGGAATCCTAATTTTATGAGTAATTACCAAACTTTGGAGATGATTCCTTGTATAAAAGAATTTTTGTCATAATGCGTTTTATAATTTAATAAACAGATCAATCAATAGAGCAGATATTTTAACACAAACTGCTAAGAGCCTGAGATAAAGACTATCAATCAGACATTGTTTACGTGCATTATTTGAATTTTACACTACGTATCAGTTTCAAATTATGAATATACAGCTTGCTAACACTTGTTTTGCCAATGTTTCGATGGTTTTGTGGTGATCTGAAAAAGGGACGGGCTGTCTTTAAGCATCCTTGTTATTACTTAGGTAGGCAATCCTGCACCCTTCCTGTGCCAGCTCTGTGACATTTTGTGTATGCATTTTTGGTAAAATAAATCCTCACATAACACATAAAGAGGAGCGCATTTCAACTTTTGTTTTAATAGGTTAAAATCCGAGATCTCTTCTTTAAATCTCTTTATCTCCCCCTTTCTTCCCTCTTCTCTGTTTTTATATTTTTATCTCCTTCTGTGTCTGTCTTTTCTCTTTTTCTGTTCTGGGAGAGATAAAGAGGGAGATAGATAAAAAAAAAAAATAGAGAGAAACGGAGAGACTAATAATACATCAGCACGTGGAACTGATATAAATAGTTCAGAATTTCAACTCTTTTTTTTTTTAAATCGGTACTTAACTGATAACCAAAAAAAACCCTGCTCATAACAAATTGGGGGTGTGTATGTATGTGTGTGTGTGTGTGTGTGTGTGTGTGTGTGTGTGTGTGTGTGTGTGTGTGTGTGTGTGTGTGTGTGTGTTTGGAGAGGGGGGGGATGCATTGACGAAATAGCTCGTTGACCTAGCATGCGTGATGGTGCAGGCCGTCTGCATTGATGTCATCATTCAGATTCTCCAATTTAACGCGACGCTCGCTTCGAAACGAAGCCGAATCCGCGCTAAATCTCACACCGCCCCAGCCCATCTAGGCCCATCAACGACCGAGGATGTAATTGAAAAAATGTAGATTTGTGTTTGCTTCTCGTAGATATCGCTGTGCATTGTGATCGATGACAAGCCCCGTCACTCCCTCGCCATTGGGCGCATAAAGATGTCATATAGGCGTTAAAACTGGTTCTTCATGGTCCATGTGTATTCCGCAATCACAGCAATCCGGCGTTAACTGAAGCTTATCCCTTTCTTATTTCTTCAAGAAATGTAATGGATTATATAAAATCTAGCTCTGTGTTTGATGCTATAACTGCCCTATATAGATGTAGAAGGATTGCTCTACTATATCATTCATATGTAAAAGAGAAAATTATGCCACATTGCTGCGAGTTTTGCACTTGCGTAAGGCGAATGCATAAATCAGCTATCTAGAAACTATTTGGGGCTAGAATGAAACCCAATTGGCTTGCACAGTAATAGAATATTTAATGTATGTGGCGATTCATCAGGAACGAAGCGTTTGACACATTCATAGAATGTTGTAGGCTACATGAATCAAAAATATTTTTGTCGGAATTGTAACCGTTCATAAAAAAAAATATTATTTCCGTGTACGTAGACATGATAGAGCTGCAGGTGAGAAGGAAATACATAGAAAGAAAGAGAGAATTGTGACCTTTCCTTAAAATATTGTTGTCATAAAAAGAGAGAGATTAATAAAGATGGGAAGTGATAGAGAGAAAGTGAGAGAAAGATAAGGGAGGTAGAGAGCTAGAGAGCTAGAGAGAGAGAGAGACAGATAGAGACAGACAGACAGACAGATAGAGACAGACAGACAGACAGACAGACAGACAGACAGACAAACAGACAAAGAGCGAGAAAGGGAGGCAGATATAGAGAGACAGATATAGAGGGAGTGAGACAGACAGACGGACAGACAACGTCAGCCCTTGTAACCCCAAACAACACGGTAACCCCCCTGCTATTTGACTTTGTTATCTCAAAGGATGGGAATATAAGTCAGTTATGTCGTGACTCTCTGCAAGTTTATTGTGACAGACAACCATTGGTCGAACTTATCAGCTCAAGGGAAAACAAACAAAACATTGCGATCCAAGTTATTCATGACACAGATAAGACAGATGGTAACATTTCCAATGTGGTTATAATATAAAGCACAGCTTATGTGTTACATCTTAGAAAATATATCTTATTTCCCAAAGATTGAGCAGAAAGCCTACCACGCCACATTGTTTAAATTAGTTATGCGCTATTGATGTAGATTTGCACAAGTTATACGCACAAACCGCGTAAAACATTTTTTTTTTTTTTTTTTTTACAAATAGGGGGCCTACACCCTACAAGCTTTCCTTTTTATTCGGCCCTCCTTCCCTTTCAATTTGTATTATCTTATTCATTGTGTTATGTAAGTTTATATGTATGTTAATCTGTGAAGTAAACTGTACCATCATTATAAAAATTGAAAGAGGAGAAATAAATGAATTGAATTGAATTAAAGGCAAAGAGGGGGGGGGGGAGAATGTTTTTGAAAATAATCAAAGGACCAAAAAATAACAAGCGATGACACAGTGTGATTTCCCATGCAATATCTCTCTCTCCCTCTCTTTCTTTCTCTCTCCCTCTCCCCCACCCCACCCCCCTTTCTCTCTCTCTCTCTCTCTCTCTCTCTCTCTCTCTCTCTCTCTCTCTCTCTTTTGCATATAACATATTGCGGTGTTAGTATGTGCGGAGTAAATCTAAACATGGACTACATTACATCTATCACGTTTCTATTACTTGTCAGTTAAATGCGAATACATTAGGTGGGGCAAATTAATCTGATGACTTAGTCTATTTTGCCTTTAATTATGTGAGGTTAATGCACGGGATACTCCGCCCCGCCCAATTGAGATATTTAATAAACCTTTTGAGTCACATGAAGATCAAACTATTAAATCTATTTGTAATTCTAAATGTGGTTTAATCCTTAAAATTATAGTAAAACTCCCAATTTCCCCACTTGGGGTAGCTAAATGTCTCCAGTGATGTCACAGATGGTGACGTTAACGAGACCATGTAGCAAAGAAGATCCGGCTGACTCAAAGCCGGCTTTCTCAATTTACACAATCTAGTAAAGTCGTCTCAGAGAATAAAAGAAATTAATGTTTTTTTTTAATGTTTATATGTGAAGGGTATCCCTTTTGCAGTTAAAAGTACAAGTGTGTAAAAACCATGGGAACTCTAAGAATGTACTGAACAAGAACATCCCTAAGAATAATTTTCCAGTTGTAATATCGTTACAACTAGAAACTTACTTAAAAACGGAATTATATCGATCGCTACATTTTGAGTAGGTTTTGAACGGTCCTTCCAAGACTTAGCGGATCCTTACCGCAAGCGTTGACGCAAGTAGAGCCCCGCACAGCTGACCGATAAACTGACCGTTTTAATACGATACATAGAAAGGGGGTGGGGGGGGGGGGGGGGCGGTTCAAACGTAAAGAAGGATAGTGATAACTGGAAGCTATAACTGCGATATTCCACACATGTTATATGTAGGGTAAACTGCTAATCCATGAGTTGTGTCAATTGGCTATACTACCTGTACATATCTTTGAAGACGGAAACAATTTTTATTAGTTTTTCTCCGCGCTCAATTTTGCAATTTGTGTTAACTTTACAGCGCGTGCGCATTGTCACGTGCCGCGGTGTGGGTCACGATGGATACACAAACAATGTTTATGTACCATAAATACCGGGATATTTCAATGTGTTTTTCTCAGCGCCCAATTTTGATATCGCTGTTAACTTAACCATGTTTACGAAAGATGACGGATGACTTTCTTTAAGGAGAAACATCCTATTTTATTGAAATGTGCAATTCACGTGAGTGTTTCTGTGGGCAGTGTAGCCAAATCTAAACTACCCGTGATAACGGAGAAATTCCTGTTAGATCATTATTAACAATAAACGTGCATTAGAGATAATCACATTTTTGAAATGATAAAGGGTCTGAGTGTTGCTATGTGTGTTAAAGCTCTCGCAGAGATCGATGAAGATGAGCTATCATATGACAGGGTCTATTAAACCATCTCCTTGCTAGCCTTTTAGTCCAGGCTATTGGAAGCTTCTTCTCCAAACTGTACATTCACACGTGAAGTATGAATTATAAGCAGGTCTGGATGAAGTAGACCAATGTTGTCCAGGTCTCCCCTGTCGACCATGCAAAGATGGGAATATTATTAGTCTTGCTTATACCAGACCCAAAGGAACCTATATCAGATGTGTCGGATTAAACATATCCAAAAGCACTGAAGCAATGCTCATCGCAACTGTCTACAAGTCCGCGTGCAAGCGATACTATAGTCTGAGTAATCCAGAATAAAATTGGATAACGAAAACTTGATATTAGAAGGAAACGACTCTTCGCAAGGGGTAGGCAGCTGGCGGAAAGGCTCGTTTACCTATCTAAATGTTATGTTGACTTGTGGTCAATGAAATATCCCTTCCCTAGGGAATTCTTTTGTTTGTGTGTTTGTTTCTACGAGGGGCCAGAGGGCGGGCCGGTTGCATCACCATGACAGCTATATTTCAAGCCGCTAGGGTTAGGTAATTTCGAGATTGAGAATAGTTCTGCATCAAAGAAAATAAGCAGTCAGGCTGCCCGTGTCATGCTTATTTGCTTGCTTAGTTCGAGTGCTATTCCCGACCCACGACGAATCTTCAGACGTTGATGCCACATTCTGGCGATAATGTTTAAACCAATGATAATTATGATGATAATGTTAGTACCAATAATAACGATAAAAACAATGATAGTATAGTTCTTTTCCAGTGCATGATAACTTAGTATACATGTATTTCTCTATGCCAGCGCTGGAATCAGAGGAAAGAAATATAGGAGAAAGATACGATAATTATCAATGATCATTAAGATTTGTTTTCAGGTTCACGTGCGACGGATGGACACATTGATCAGTCACAACATTAATCATGGCGAACTCATGGATATAGGTATCAATACATCTAAAGAATGCTTTCATTTAATATAATTACACTCCACTATTTGCTCACTGTTTTGTATATGGCTTACGTATCTACAACTGGAAGATCAAGCTTTTTGTGTAGTTGGAAAGGTTAGAATGATTTTTCTTTTGAGATGGGACATAATATGTATAACACCATAGTAGCGTCATGGCAATATATTATTATGATATGATTGACAATATAAGACTCATATAAATATTCCATTGAACATAGCTCCCAGGACAACCACATGTATGATGCGATTGATGTAGTAATAACAATGGAGAATATGCAAATGCGAAGCTTTCCAGGAATTAGCAAATCTTGAGCGGAAATACAGTAAACATGTAGCTGTAAGATTAAAGACAGAATATCCCTTTAACAGTCTCAACATTTTTTTCTCGAAAACTCACGACAAATGCAAGAAAATGATGTATACGAACTTCTCTTCCTATCGTAGAATTGGAAAATCACTTTGAGCAGAATCATATTGATTTCTTGATTTCGAGTAGGTTTTGGACGGGTAGTCCAAAAGCTATAGCCTAGAGGCCGGAGACCGCAATACGCAATAGCGATAAGCGATTGGTTTTCAAACAACACGGTGATGCGCGGAGGCAAGCGGCACACAGCTGAGCGAATGTTGCGATAAGGTACGTGAATGTAGACCACGGTCGCTATGTTTCAAATGTAAACAGAGATAGTTTTTCACTTTTCCTGAAAAGGTTCGTGAAACTATGACTTTGAAATGTCATACATTTAATAGTATGCGATGTATATTCTCGATTCCCCCCGAGTTTTACGACTTTTGCAAATGTACAATTTCTGCTTTAACTGAACAATTCCTCACAGCGAAGCATCACGCTGGCACAGACATTGGCCCCAAACTTATTCCTTCCTGTCCGAGGTTTAAGCAATCAAACGTCACCTCTCTTGTGCCACGATTCGAGGAAGGAATTCATAAATTTCCCCCGCGGGAACTGTCAATTTCAGACTGCAATGTTCACTTTGAATTGTCACAATTGCCTGCAGTCAACTCTTGGATTTGTTTACAGTATACATTGTGCTCTCTCTCTGCATTTCTACCTCAGGCGATATGCCGAAGGCATGAACATAGCTTTCACGTTTGGCGCATCCACACAAGAGGAAACTTATGTAGACTCTCGAATGTAAACTTGTAAATGATTCTCACTACGGTTTTAAAATCTAACCCGTTAAAGGCTATATAGATTCATATTAGTATCGCGGTTTGCAAATCCGGGGGATTTAAATCAGGGTGCCCATCGAAAACTTTAACGGCGTGACCTCCATAATAAAGTGGCAATAGATAAAGCCCCCTCTACGTTATACTACAATGGTACCAGAATTCTTTCCCAGAATGCACCAGCGCCTTTCATATTCCACCCTCCCCAAAACGATACTTTCATAATGTTATACCCTGACATTAGACATGACAGACCGAGCGAAGCCCTTTTACTCGTCTGAAAGTGCTGGCCTATGGCCACGTGTGACACATAGGCGTTACGTTCACGCGATGCGTCAATGCGTCAATATGATTGCGTCACCTCAATGTTCAAGTGTGTCATCGCAATGCGTCAATGCTCAAAGCACCACTATCAATGCGTCACCTCAATAGGCCAATACCAATGCGTCATCTCAAAGCGCAAATATCAATGCGTCACCTCAATGCGCCAATATCAACGAGCATAACTGAGTTAGTACACACGGATGCGATACGGCTGCGGCATGATCCATTTTCTTCAAGATTTACATTTTACATGACGCATATGCAATCGTTACCAGCCCCTTTAAATATGGTTCATCGTCCGTTTGCCGTCATCTATAATTTCAAATCTATACAAGATTTGCCTTCCCATGTGAAATCGCCTAAACATGTACGGTATGTCACGCTCTCATCATGCTCATAGCCATGAAAGGAGGAGAAGAAAAATGATTTATGGTCTCTATTGCGCTGATACTTCTAGTCTGGCTACCAGTCTTTTGGCCTTTTCAATCAGAACACTACAATAAGTGGGTCTGGCGCAGTACGCTTATCACTGTATTGTACTCATCCGGCGCGCCGATACCTAGAGAATTTAGTCTTGCCATTACCAAACCCGAATCAACAATAAGTGTACAATTATATTTGATGATATCTATCGACATGTACATTAATTCTTTGGGATGGTTTGGATTAGTAATATCAAATAGCCTTGTGGTTCATCTAGCAATACAGCTTTAAACTTGGTTAAATTTTATGCAGAATTGCGTTCTAAATACCGACTCATAAATCTTGTCACTATAAAAAGACAACTGTAACGATGATGCTAACGATCATGTTACAAAACAGCAATAATCGCGGTGCGGATAGTTGATTGTATTGTGTTATTTTTGTAAATCATATACATTATCTCTGCAGTAAGTTTTTCTCACCGGTTAGCGTCACGATTTGCGTGACGTAATATGTTTATGGAACACAAGCTCTTTGAGAGCTACTGAATATTGTGTTTATTTCTACTGAACGTTCTATAGCATGTTTATTGTAAGGCTTGAGTGATAAATATTAAATCATCAATCATATCGACATAAAAATAGGCGTCATTTGATTTTGTTGGTTCCGTGTTTCGCTGTGCAATATATGGGTTGCACCCGTCGCGAACCGAGGTTGTATTTCACTGTTAGTTAAGGGACATATTCTTCCTTTTATGGTCATTATTTTGAAGAAAAAAAAGTATTGTGCGCAGAGACACGCATTCCTAACGGTGGATTAAATCAAACTTCTACTAAACGTTGGCAAAACTTAGGGGGCGCAACAAATATCCTCTGATGCTGTCAGAAGGTCATTGACTTTTCATCACAGAATCACAACAGTTGGTGCTTTAATTTATTCGTTGTGATTATTTCGTGGACAAACTCAGTATACCATAGTGATTCCGAGGACAAAATCTGTTGTATAGAATCAATAGCAATGTTTTATCTTGTTTCATTTGGCCACCCATAAAGTTACTCCACGTTTAGTACGCTGCTTACGTTAAACCTCTGTCCTGAAAACGGGCCGTTATAAAATCCTGTCCATACGAATGCACACAATTACACACACACACAAACACTCAAACACAAACACACACACACACACACACACACACACACACACGCTTACTACATGTACATTCATTTTGTAATAGTCAATGATTCATTTACGCACAATTAATACACACAAATCCCATAATGCAACAGTTTCGCTCACACATAAAGGGTTAAATACATCAGTTATGATACCATTGTTAAAACACCTACAACAACAACAAAGTTAAGGGCAAGACCATCTACACATATTTTTAAAAACACCATTTCTAACGGAAGTCGACGTGTCGGTCATTATACAGGCGATAGTCACCGGTCTATATTTCTGCCGGTATTCAAATCATTCATGCTTTTTCTTAATGCGTTTCTGGTATTTTCTGAACCGAGAACGCTACCTAAAAATATATATGTTTTGCGATACACACTACTCACGATTCCACTGACTATACTGCAAGAGCTATGGTGATGCTAAGCTTATCGTATATTCCTGAAGCGTTTGAAACTTTTAACGCCAAGTTGTCAATGTGACGAATGTAGACGTGGATTTCAAAAACTCATGAATGCAGTCCAGCTTTGCAATGTTTAACTGTTCTTTTCTACGCCAGTCTTTTATCTTTTTGTTAAAGATTGCGCATTTAATGTTTTCACCAGTGTAGTTTAGTTTTAAACACCAGGGACCATATTCATGAAACGTTACTAAGCCTAATTACTAAGCCTTGGAGGTGTCGTGGTGTTGTGGTTGTGTACTGTGACTGAAGATCTCAAGGTCCCAGGTTCAATCCCGCCCATGGCACTTGTGTCCTTCAGCAAGATACTTTATCCACATTGCTGCTCTCCACCCAGGAGTATAAATGGGTACCTGGTAGGAGGTGGATGATTATGTGAATGATCTTGACCCAGCGCCGATATCGTGCAAGGAATACTCCCTAGGGAGTGGAGATGGTGCACATATGTGTGCATGATATGTTCTTGTATCCAGCGACCAGGGCTCACATTGTAACATCCCTCTTAATTCAGTCTCCTGACTGCGATGGGAAAGACCCTCTATACCATTCAAAACAAAAAAAAAAACAAAACAAAAATAGTTGCTAAAGTGCATTCAGATACATGCATTTTAGAATTCCAACTGAGCTAGTAAGGTTTTGTGAATATGGCCCCAGCTGTTCGACGATATATGATAACAAGTTGGTGTTCATGAAACACCCACGTGCATCCTCGCTATCTATATTCTCGGTTAAATAGGAAATATTTGTTATTACTGGTAAAATATTTCGGGATGAGTAGCAGCAGGGGTGTGAGAAATAGGAATGACTGTAACACTTACCGACCTCGGGCAAAAAAGCAGCGGCTTAGCGGGAGTCGAGGAAGGAATTGAATCGAGCTGGAATCTGAATATACTGTATTAAGAGGATGGCTGGGCGCGAGTTATGGCGAGTTTCAGCAGGCGCTCGGGCGGGCGGAAATGCAAAAAATCGCCCGCAGCGGGACATTAAAACCGTGTTCGACAAAATGATTTTCTTTTCTTCGTCTAATCATATTGACCCAGGTAACTGTAATCCATGCGATACGGATCTCAAATTCTCAATAATCCCTCAGCTTACACCTCCCTGCCCTTCAAACGATGTAACGCTCACGATTCAGTCTTTTTTCTCGACAGAAATACGAACTATATTTATCTGATTCTAGCACACATATAATACATTTCCACTCTCGCGGTTGTCAACAGGTATCTATTGAAAAGGGAACAAAAGACCCATTTGTTACGGGAGAATAAATGCGAGGCATCGATTTTTTTTCTGATGTTCAAATATTATATTTTGTAATTGGGACATACCACACATTGTAAAACGGTCTGATTTTCGGGGAAGATTGACATAAAGGATTAAAATCTTGTTGCTAGCATTGAATTTGGTTTGAATTTCTTAGCTGCAGGTGCTTTATTTATCGACGATCATGCGGGCAGCCAAGTATTACGCTTCATGCATAATTCATTAGCAAGCCACGCCCTCTCATTGGTCTCATTGGTCGCTTTTTAACGCAGGTAAACTTGTTATCAGGTTACGACGTACTTGGCAGGTTCGTGAATGAATGTAACAAGTGAACACATTTTATTTTTTTGTAAAGATGAGGGTGGAAACCTGGTGTTTTGTTTACTAAGATAACAAATAACATTGTAAATTGTTTCCTGTTTATGTGGAATTTGAACTATTTTGTTAAATTCTGAGCAGTATCAGCCACCCAACTCAGTAGGGGGGACTACTAGCGTGATCCGCTGGTAAAAGTACTTCTCGATAGGAGCAGGGTATAGCGTAAGGAAACTGAGATTAATGATCTCAACTCATGGTCGTAAACTACATAGCACAAAAAACACATTTATGTTAAGAATACCCCCACATCATGCATTTAAAAACAAAGTAACACTCAGAGACTGGTCACTTCTTTGGGCAGCATCTGGCGTAAGGAATTCTAGATAACTTTAAAGGTGATATTCATAGAAAATCCAAAAATATGAAGATATTCATCTACAAAAAGCTTATAAGCCATACAATGAGCTCGGATGACATTCAAACAATATATCACTTTCCAAAAAGCGAAATTAGGGTGAAAACAATCACCGTATTCTCGGGGACAAATTTGCCCTACTGTCATCCGAAACGGCCTTTAGGTCTGACGTAAGAAAAGGGAGGCGTTATTGTGCATCACACATGCCAATCCGCAGCTTCTTTTCCGCCAGAAGCATCATGCATTGTTAATGAAACTGTGATGGCAGTTGCTAGTGGATTAACAGGTGTGATACACAATAGTCATTGTGAAGCATATCCCGGCTTGACGTACACACAACGCCACTTTCCCTTAGGCGATTTCGTAGGTCAGGAAGAGAGTAAATTTAGTGACATTTGACTTTCATTAAACACAAAACTGAACACTTTCATGGCATGTTAGCTGCATAAATTGCTTTAATAACTCATTCAATTATAAAATAAACTCTATTTATTTGATTTTATTTCCTATAAGTATCACCTTTAAATCAAGTATGAGCACTATCTAAACACAACAAAAAAGTAAGCCCCCCCCCCCCCCCTTAGCAAAATAGCATAACGTTTGATAAAAAAAAGGTTTTGAGCAAAATAATTTGGCAGGATTTATTTTTTTAACTTATTGACTAACTTCCGTGTGAAAATCACATTAACCCACTCACTCATACATGAATGAGCACACATTAAAGACAAAATTGTCACTTTTCAGAAGTCACAAGCGCAATTTTGGGATTCTGTCATATGAATTTTTAATGAATTCCATTTCTGGTGCATAATTTAGGTCCTTTCATTCATTCCATCCATCTATGGATGTACTAACACCTATCCCGACACTTAATCCATTGTTCTGGTTGAGTGAGCACGTTTTAAAAATTACTCATCCCTCTTGAGTTTGAAACTGTTAAAACCCCTTTATTTTTGAGAAAAAATAAAACTCTAAATATTTTGACAAAGATGTAACATGACCATTATTTGAACATAAGAGGTCAGTTTCTCGTCATAGTTGCGTGAATACACTTTAAAATCGCACAAGAAATGCCAAAATGTACTGTTAAAACGGCATTAACAATCACCCTTGTGAATTTTGAAAAGTGACAATTTTGCCTGTAATGCATGGGCGGAAATCCCGGGGGGGGGGGGGGGACGGGGGGGGGGGTCGCGTCCCCCCACCATTTCGAAGGGGGGGGGGAC
>CAVLGW020000479.1:0-13292 GCA_963669155.1 Arbacia lixula
CAAAAAACAATTCTGTTTCAGATTTTCAGAACAAGAATGTGCTTACCTGTATTGGTAACTTAAAGACAGCATTCATAAATAAAAATGTAATATATAAGCACAAATATCTTACCTGTGACATGCCAGTCAGAATCATCAAGATGGACATTCACATGAAAAGAAAAAAATACAAAAGAGACTGAATTAGGTTAACACAAATACCAATATGATACAGTAAACTAGGCATGGATTAACCCCTTGTAAGTCAGCTAAATGCTACCTAATGGGATTTATGTGTATTACTTTTTAAAAAAAGGAGCATGCGGCACCCAAAGGTTTAATAGGATACAAACAATATGACCCCATCATTCAAGCCAAGTTATTCTAAATATGAGTTCCAAAATATGCATGATAATACTATAACAGAAATAGGTACTCCTTCATCAATACATATTGCACACATATTTGAGTTATATAAATGTATGATAGTAGAGAAGGACACTAGTAAAAGAAATATGAATGATACAATAATAAAAATGTAATGTGCTAACAGCACAAATCTTCCTAACATATTTAGATCATGATAATGGAACAGGATACTCGCCGCATGAATGAAATAAAAAAAAAAATACAACCCAAAAGGCATGTTTTTTTGCCAACAGCACACACTCATTCAAACACTGAGATTGAGAGTTATGAGTCTGCCATACAACCTATCGTAGGACTCCCATTTCCAGGCAGATGTTGATCATAAATCGTTTGGCGTGGCGGTATGACAGTCAAACACCCGCATGAGCACAATATTTAGACGATTCCTCCCGAAAAAGATGATAAACATGCATTTTGTAATGCCGCAATGTTTATGCTTGCGGGCAGCGAGTTGGTTTGTTGGAGCGCAACAATGCGGATGGGCTATGATGGAGCACACGCATTGTGCGGCAGGCTTCAATCATGACTAATCTATGAGTAAGAGGCTTCTTGGAAAGTGGTAGAAAGAGAAGCAATTCTTTGAAGATTTGAAGACAGGTACTATGAGGAGAAATAGAGCGGAAAACAGTGAGAAATATTCAGGGAAATGTGATCACTACCTCATGATTGCTTCAAAAGAGATTTTGATTGAAAATGGTTAGAGCAGAAGTAATACTATAGAGAGTCAGAGATGGAACACAGGTAGTACTGAGGAAGAAAGAAGAGAAGACAAAAGAAATTAAGAAATATATGATCACTTTATCATGATTGCTTTAATTTCTTAGTTACTTTAATTGAAAGTGGTAATAGTGGAAGCAGTACTTGGAAAAAAATAGGGCTGAAGATGGAACACAGGTAGCATTAGGGAAAGAAGAAAAGAAGAAAAAAGAAAGTATGAAATACATGATAACTTTGTCAAGGTTTCTTTAAAATGTGACAGCCCAGCTCGAAACCCACAAAAAAATGTGGGGTATGATTTTCTGTAATAGACCAAAATATGTCACTTGGGTTGACCACATCATTTTTTTTAAGTTTGCTCTTAAAAGAGCGAACGTTCCTCTACCTGCTGTCAAAATATCATGGCATAAAAAAACCCCCCAAAACCGAGATATTGACAGTTATTCTGGACCATATTTTTTCGGACAGGCACTGCTTTTGATCGAGCCGATCGCGGAATTCGAGACTCCGCTCGTTGCTAGGGATCAAGATTTGACCCGCGGTCAGTAAACGTGTGTTGTGATTGGATGATAGCGCGGTCAACTGCTTCCGGGTTACTTAATAGCTCTTTATCGATCGGGCGGGTGGGTCCTTGTAGGGCTACATGCATGCGTGCATTAACAAATCGTAATTGTTTGAGACTTTGAAAAAAATTGTTAACTTGCCGAATAAATCTTGATTTAAAATACCCTTCTGAAAAACCCAGAAACACTCGTTGATTGCAAGAATCTGCAACTAATTCATGTCCACATTTTGATAAGAAGAGAATCGAGCTCTACCAGCCTACCGGACAATCAGAATGGTTAGGAAAGATAACAGCAAGGGCCGCATATGATGCCCGCTTGCTTTGGCAGGATGCTGTGAATAGTGAATAAACCTCAGTGAATAAACAATTACTTTCAAAAGAAAACAGGATGTTGAATTAAAATACCCACGTTAATGATAGTCAAGTGTTCTCTTTGTTCGTTGCCAGTCCCGGGCTGGCTGTGGGGCCCAGGATCCGGGGTATTATTCATCACAACAATAAAAGCGAGTAGGATGCTGAGACTCGCTTAAAAAAAACAAGAAACAAAAACAAAAACGTCGGACATCGAGGCTTCATTGATTAAGGGTAATCAAGTTAAGATCCTGCCTTTTATTTGACAAGGTCTTTTACAAGTTTCATACAATTGGAGAATGAGTTAATGAGCTGTATTGCATCATGCAGCTAAAAAGCGAGCTTTTCACGGCCGTTAAGTTACGTCGCATCGCAAAAAGCCAATTTTCCATGCCGATAGGGACGGGTGATTTCAGAATTGATGGCTGCTATACGTTAAATATTAGATGTGACATAAGTGGATAATTAATCCTCCTCCTCCTCCTCCTCCTCCTCATTCTCATCATCATCTTCATCATCATCATCATCATCTTCAAAAAGCATCATCAGCATCTCCATCATCATCATCATCATCATCAGCAGCAGCAGCATCAACATCAATGTCATCTTCCTCCTCCTCACCATCATCACCATTCTCATTATCTTCATCATCAACATCAACATCTCCATCATCATCACCATCACTTTCACCATTAGCATCATCCACACCAATCCTAATCTCAAGCACTATGCATAGAGACACAGATCAATGGTAGTGTGTATATGACCAGAGCATAAGCACACCCATAGTCTTTCAAAAGTCAATATCCAGATCAGTCCTCTGGGAAAGGAAAATGGACTGGCCAGAAATATAAAGCCTGCCCTCCTTTGATTCGTAACGGAGATTCATCAACTAAGCTAACACAATTAACTCCTGTCTGCAAACACACCGTTTCCAGGTGACTGGTTTTTGGCGTTCCAGCGGTAACCAACTGTGACAAAATGCGAAAAAATTATTCTGGTCTTTTGCACAAGATGTCTTCCATATTTCATGATCCAATTAAAGGTAACTGGCCTAGTGGTTGCACCGGTCCCTAATCATCTTATAACTGCTCCTCCTCAATGGAGCGGGGGTGTGGAATGGCAGTGAGTTGGAGGAAGACTCGTACTGGATGATATCTGCCTTTCAAACTATACTCCATATCATAGGATTATGTTAACCTGTCCTACACTGAGGTTTTCTCCACTCTGAGCAGCGTGACTTCCGCATAATCTGCACAATCAACGACAGGCTATGAATTGACTTCAAATTCATTATAGAGCGCAACCAAGTCACATCCCTTTAATAACTGCAGTTCCATGGCAAATTTTTTATTTCCTTACTGGACCAGGGTTCACAAAGCCAGAATGTCTAATCGTGAGCAACGGGTTGAAAGCTTAAAGCAAGAACAAATTCACCAGTCCTTCCGACACACTACACATTGTGCACTGTGATACTGAACATGATCAATGACCAAGTACAGCATGTCTTCCTTTCAAGTATTGTCAGAATATTCTTTTTTTCCTATGACTGTGACGATCTAACCACTCTAACTGCAGGTCTTAAAAACAGGAGCTTAATGATGTATTATTTTAAGTTAGTGGAAGAATATTCATTGACCATTTCACTGTTTCATACATCTGCCTATCCAAAATGGAAGATGGATATAGCTCCATCACTATCCCTCAAAAATCTAAACAATCTAAATCAAAACACATTTATAAGTAGATATGAATCTTTTTGTTCATAGATTTGCCCTATTCATCTCCTCTTGAATCACTAATAGATAATATTTGACAAAAGTTCATCTTTTGTGACACTTAATACCTAGTTTATTGATGCACATGTTTTGCTTATATTCTTCAAGCATCCATCAAAACCAAATGCAGTATCACTGTCTTCACTGACCTTGTCCGTGTGAATAAAAAAAAAATAATCTGACCAATCTAAATGGACGTAATCAGCTTTTGAGATCATCCACATAAAACACTGACCCTGCCCTGATCCTAGTTCGGATAACCCAGATAGACTCCGCTCATATATTTTGCGAAATCTGATTCCCCAAAATGAAATTCATCTTACATGAATCAAGAGAGAATCTCCATGAATCATCTTAATGCTGCAACCTTATAGGCAATATCAAGCCCTGTTCGTTGTAAGCAACCTATCTGGAGGAGAAGGTAGCAAAGATGCATTTTTTTTTTAGTTTTGTGTTGTTTTTCAAATGCATTTGGAAAAGAACTGGGGTGGAATTCTTATCTTTTATTGTATCTTTCTGAGAAAATAGAGCACTAATATTGTTGTAAGCTGATATATTAACAGTTCTTGTATCTCTCTGCCGACTGCCTCTCTCTCATAAACCCTTTTGTTGTGACACAACTAAGAAAAATTTATTGGATTTAGGGGACTAACTGGTACATTCACCAGCCATTCAATACTACTTCTAATGCTTTGAAGCACACATACACAATCTGATAGAGACACATTAAAGATTGTCCGTCCCTTTTGCAAGCTTAAAATTTGAAATCGTCTATCGCGATCATAAATTGAAGAAAGTGTGATTCAAGACCATTTCTAAGAATATAGCATGTTGAAGCTTTGTGTATATGTAAAAAAATTTCAGCTGTTAAATTTCAAACCGACTTTTTTCGTACTACGAAAAAAGTATTAGTCTTTGTTACAGTATCTATGTGGTTATTATGCGTGTGTGAAATCCTAATTTTATGAGTAACTACCAAACTTTGGAGATGATTCCTTCCATAGAACAATTTTTTTTGATAATGCGTTTTATAATTTAATAAATAGATTAATCAATAAAGCAGATATTTCAACACAGACTGCTAAGAGCCTGACGTAAAGACTATTAATCAGACGTTGTTTACGTGCATTATTTGAATTTTACAATACGTATCAGTTTCAAATTGTGAATATAGAGCTTGCTAACACTTCTCTATATGTTTTGCCAATGTTTCGATGGTTTTATGGTGATCTGAAAAAGGGACTGGCTGTCTTTAACTAAAAGCAAGAATGATACAACACAAGATAAGACAACGGAGAAGATGATTTTCAGAATACCATATTTGGGGTGAAGAAAAAAAACCCTCCTTTCCACTAACTACCCTTTACCTTTAAGTCATTGCTCATGGTTAGATTTTCTTGCTTCTTGAGGGCTGGTCCAGTAAGGATGTCCGAATTTGCCATGGATGGGGGTGAACCAAGGGTGATGGCTGAATTGTGTCCTTAATTCTTAACTTGGTGGGGGTAAAACCACTCTGTGCCGGAGGTTTTCTCTTTTACAGTTTGGTCGCAAATTTGCGACAGCGGCACTTTATCGCAGAATGCAACAGCGGCAGGTTAAGAGTTAAAGGTATTTGAAGTTTATTCATAGCCTGTTGTCTATTGTCAGAACAGCACATTGTATGTAAGACATGCTACTTAGTATCTGAGTACGAAAAAACCAGCCCGCATATATGTGGGGATCAGTGCTAAACAGATTAAACGTCCAATTCTTGCATTTTCCGTGGTGGTACGCATTTGAAAATACATGAATGGAGAAAGTCATGTGCAGAACACCCTTACTACAGGCACAGCACATGGAAGTGTTTTTATGGCCATTTCGAATAACCATATGCCTTTGAGCGAAAAATTAGGACAAATTGTACATTTTGCATCAAAACCGGACTACTACTAGAACGACATGACAAAAATAGAGATTAACTGAGAGCGTATTACGTCATGGCCCGTGACGTATGAGGGGGAAGGCTCGGTGGATCGCGATCGAGTGCAAGTTTGGCTTTTGCGTGTTATTACATAGCTGGCTGTGCGTTGAGAGTGATTTTGCGGATATCTTCCTAGTGCTTTTTCTCATTAAATCGGCTTTGAAATTGTCATCAGTATGAGCAATCCAGAGGATTGAATTCCAGTACTATTTGATTTAGTGAATTGTCCAACTATGGCGTAACTATGAACTGACTTATTTCTAAGGAACGTGTCTCCATACCGCTAGATTAATAGCTGCCTGCATTGCAACTCCCACGCCCATGCCCACTCACTCACGGCACTAGTTGAGAAGTGTATATATTTTATGAATTTGAAACCCTAAACCTAATGTACCTGACCATAACCCTAATTCTCAATCTAGCCCTGACCCTAACCCTAACCCTTGACAACTTCTTTGCCGTTGAATTCCTCTAAAAAAGTGATTTCTAGGTTAGCATGAGCACCCATTTAGGCCCTGGCCCCGGGACTACTACGCGACTATCCACCCGTGCCTGGCCGTATAGGCTGTCGTGGATACACTATAGTTGAACTAGCGCTGAGCAGTGAGCCAAGCTGAGCGAATAATTCATCGCAATTTCGAGGATTAAAAAAAGAAAAGCAAGACAGCGAAGTTTAACCAAGTTTCTTTCATTTTTCGAATGCTGGTGTGCTCCTTTTCTTCCCCTTTTCTTGGGTATTGGTCGGGGGATTTATGACGGGGACTGCATCCAACTTCAACTTCCTTCTGAACCTGATGTTGAACTGCGAATACAGTACAACCGCCTCGCAAGCATCGCCAGGGAAGTGAGCACTGCACATTACGCTACTGTTGCTGGGGCAGCCTTACTCTCGCTGACCAAATGTAAGCGCAAGAGCACAAGAATCCACGCTCTTTCCACGCAGTCTTGAATGCAGACTACTCATTGCCTTGTATAGAGCATTCCTGCACAGAGCTTCAGACGTGCAAAAAAAAAGCGCAATGATTTCACGTAGAGCGTCCCCAATGAGCTGTGTCTGAAGCTAATCCATCTCCATGAAATCAAAACACATAGCACTCTTGTGCACATCATTATTTCACACGTCGCCATACTGGTAGTATATAGCCCTTTTCTCACTGTCAAAAATTTCGCTTAGCCCCGGCAATTGTGGTGCTAAGGACCCCCCTTTAGCCCCATCAATTTCCTGGGATTAAGCTTAGCCCCGCTTCTGTTCTGTGTTTTTGGAAAGTGGGCTAGCCCCACCGATATTCCGGGACTATCTAGCACCGCAATTTGGTAGGGTTAGCACCACAGTTGCGGTGCTAACCTCTCAATTGTAGTGCTAAGAAAGCCAGTGAGAACACAAAAAAAAAAATCAAGTGAGAACAGGAGTGATTTTTTTTTAGCCCTGCTTGTCGATAGTACGGGACTAAGGACAGTCCGTGGTTAGGGATGGTATGGGACTAATGATAGTACGGGGTTAAGAAATCATAGTGAGAAAAGGGCTTATGTGAACAAACAGTGTACGTCTTGCTGTTGCAGCTTACCAAGCCCAGTTGCAAGGACACATTGGATATGACTTCTGCACCACACATTATCCCTTTTGATCTGGCATCATGGGTATTCGTGTATGATACAAACTATAATGTAACATTATGCAAGGTTCATACCAGTGGATGGAAATTTGATATTAGCATGATATACATCCATTCAAAACCTGATTTAAGCTGCATTTTAGTCATCACGGAATAATGATAATAAGCGACTTGTATTCTTGCATTCCTAGTACGATTTACTAACCAAAGCACTCAGGCCAAGCATCCGTATTCAGCGCTAGAAGCTAGTTGATCTAGGAGAAAATCCTGCAAGGTATCCATTTACTACACCTGGGTTAAGAAAAACAAACATGAGCAAAACACCTTGTCCAAGGGTGTATGCACCGGGCTAGGCTTTAACCAAGGTCTCTCTACGAGAGTCAAAAGCTCTCACCACTATTATAATACCACAGTGCTCTCAGCAGTGGCCTGGCTGACTAAAAAACTGTTTGCATTAAGCATATATACTAATCTAATTTGTGTATGTTACCACAGAGTGCAAATCTATCATCATTATCTAGAATTCCCACTAAATATAAATCATTATTATCTAGTATTACCGCTAATTATATATCATTATTATCTAGTATTACCGCTAATTATATATCATTATTATCTAATATTACCACTAATTATATATCATTATTATCTAGTATTACCACTAAATATATATTATTATTATCTAGTATTATCACTAAATATATATTATTATTATCTAGAATTATCACTAAATATCTATTATTATTATTATCTGGTATTACCACTAAATATATATTACTGGTCCTACCTCCCTGTTTCTAGCAGAGTGCTTTTTGCAGTTAGAGCCCCTCTCCTCCTCTCCCCACTCCAAATAATAGATATATATACACTCCGCCCACCCCGTGTCACTGCACTTTCCAGACGTAACTAAAGCTTGGTCATGGAGAGCAAAACGAAACCATTACTGCGAAAAAAGATCACGGCGTAAGTGACAGACTACTAGATCGAGTACTCAATCTATACCTCATCTCCATGTCATCTGCCTGGTTACATTTCAGATTTACACAGTGCGCACGATATTAGCCTTGCTCCAAAGCTGCAGGGCTTTCCCAATCCAAACTCAAGCATCACGTGTACAGTCAATTTTGGGTCTGGTATGACCAAGACTAATGTCTTTTCCGTTCATTCACCCCTTCTACTCAATAGACTAGAAGAGGAAGTGGAGAACAAATAGTCTACTTCAGCAAGACCTGTTTATAATATGCACTTAATATGGAATTGTACAGCTCAGGTTAAAAATATTCACAAGCCTTGAGAGCAAGCTAGTGTAACCCCTTTATGGCAATGTACATATGTAATTTTTCACAGACTGCTATATTGTTTTTATGACAGTCATGTACTGTGCGGGTACATACATGGCATAGTACTAGTAGGTTTCCTCTCACATCTAACTATGTGAAAATGGCATCTTTTTCTTTTCAATACAATCTGATAAAGGGTGTTATCAATTTTGTGAACTACTGTAAGGATGCTAAATATCTCATTTCAAATCTATATTTTGATGACAAATTTGCTTTTTAAAGGTGATATTCATAGAAAATCCAAAAATATGAAGATATTCATCTACAGAAAGCTTATAAGCCATACAATGAGCTCGGATGTCTTTCAAACAATATATCACTTTCCAAAAAGCGAAATTAGGGTGAAAACAATCACCGTATTCTCGGGGACAAATTTCCCCTACTGTCATCCGAAACGGCCTTTAGGTCTGACGTAAGAAACGGGAGGCGTTATTGTGCATCAAACATGCCAATCCGCAGCTTCTTTTCCGCAAGGAGCATCATGCATTGTTTTAATGAAATTGTGATGGTAGTTGCTAGTGGATTAACAGGTGTGATACACAATGGTCATTGTGAAGCGTATCCCGGCTGTGACGTACACACAACGCCACTTTCCTGAGGCGATTTCGTAGGTCAGGAAGAGAGTCAATTTAGTAACATTTTACTTTCATTAAACACAAAACTGAACACTTTCATGGCATGTTAGCTGCATACATTGCTTTAATAACTCATTCAATTATAAAATAAACTATATTTATTTGATTTTATTTCCTTTGAATATCACCTTTAAGAAAAATCATAAAAATTAAGGCAGACCCAAAGATGATTCACAATGAATTATGTGGACAGATTTGAGCAACACAAATCATGAGATATCATTATTCTTCATAAGCACTGCATCAAATCACCGTGTTGGTCCCATTTTCGCTAAATAAAACCAAGTTCTGTGTGGGATACTGCACAACGGCAGGCCACAGTTGCATGTTTGTCCACAAATCCTATAGAAGAAAATTTATCTGGTGCAGAAGGAGTTAACTTGTGCTGGTCCTCTCTTACAATGTTGCATCATTGGTACACACACACACACACACAAATCTAAACAGAGCGCGTCACTTGGCGCACGTCGGATTTTGCAGTCTCCGCCAGAATTGTCCATTGTTCAGTCATGAATGCAGAGATCCAAATGAAAATGGTACCAAAATATGCTGGGAGAATCCCTCTACCAGGATATAATCACAAACCTGTGATTTAATGTACATCTTTCAAATGAGACAACTTTAAAAAGATTTTTTCTGTTTTCTGTAATGGATAATCTACCAATCACAATTTTTCAACAGAAAACTCATACAAATTGTGGAGAGCAGCATTTGATTTGGCGTTGAAAGAGTTAAGTGCAAAAAGGGCCGCTGGTGAATGAATATGCATAGCCTGGTTTCTGACCAGCACTTAGTCCATAGCCCGGGGGAGGGATTACACTCACTAATGGCATGACGAAATTCAATCATTACCCAACAGTTTGAGTAACCCAGATTACCGCTATGGTCAGTGTAGCTTTCACTCCTATGAGATAGCTATGATGGGGGGTGGTCAGAAAGTGGAGAGATTTGAGTAACCTAGATCACGGCGATATGGTCATTCCAGCATGGAATCCTGTGAGATATGATAATGAGGAGTAGTGGGAAAAATATGGGGGCTGGGGGCAACTAAGCCCCAAGCAAGCAACCCCCCCCCCCTTCCCTCTCGTCTGCTCATAATTAACAAACACGCTAGTGAAAAACTTGTTTTTCTCATCGGGGAGAATGTGCAGAGTGGATGAGTGTGTTTGTTTCATTATGTTAGGCATTAAAAGTAGCCCCCACAAACTAGTTTAAACATTTTCTTCCCCGACGGACATGGTCCGACAATTAATAAAATTTAATAACAAAAAACATCACCATGGCAAATCTAGTTTGTAATCCTGTGAGACGGGATGAGTGGGGTGGTTCCTGGTACATCCCTCTGTGGACCGGTTGTACTGAGAAAAGTTTGGACTAACATGTTTATACATAACGCCTTGAACAACATGAAAGCGCTGGCACACATCAGTGCAGCGAGAAGATATTAACGATGGTCAATTTGACCTTTACATGTACTTTATCACTTCTAGTTAATAATTAACCTTTGACAGAAAGCATCTCTATTTATCAATGAAAATGGATTCATCAATCAATCTGGAATAGCTCTGTCTACTTCTATATCAGAAACAGGACTTCCTTTATATCTCCCTAACTTTCAAACCTAACCCGTTGTGTGCTACACAAACTGTTGTGGTATGGGATTTACATTTATTACCCGTGCAAAAATGCAGTAATGATGGTGGACAAAGAGATCCAAAGAATTCCTAACTAACTTTGCACGGTTAATTCACTGCTTCCAGTGAAGAACTGACTTAAAAAATACTTTAAAAAATATTATATAATATATTATGAATGATGATATGGATTAATCATTGAAAGCTACATTTCCTTGATATGTACTCTTTATATCATGAAAGGTCTACTCAACTACAGTGCCTGACTTACTGACCTTCATATGAGTGTGCATACATATTCAAATATTCATATATATATAACTTCTTATGAATGATAATTTGAAAGAAACATCACCTTGATATTTACTCTTTAAATAATGGACCTACTCAACTACAGTGCTTGACTTACTGACCTTACATATTCAAATATTCATATATATGTCTACTTATGAATGATAATGGATTAACCATTGAAAGCTATATTACATTGATATGTACTCTTTATATAATGGACCTACTCAGCTGGCTTACTGACTTTCATATGAGTGTGTATACACATATTCAAATATACATAAATATATGTCTACTTATGAATGATAATGGATAAAGTATTAAAAGCTATTTTACCTTGATATGTACTCTTTACATAATGGACCTACTCAAATACAGTGCCTGACTTACTGAACTTCATGAGTGTATATAAACATGTTCAAATGTTCATATATATGTCTACTTATGAATGATAATGGATTAACCATTGAAAGCTATGTTACTTGATCTTCACATGACAGAGAGTTCAAGGCTCTTTTCTAACACCTTATTCTAAAAATAATCCTGCCCCTTCGTCTTCTTCTCACCCAGAAAGCTGTCTTTGTCAGTGGAATCTAAACACCTGACAACATCCTAAGGATGTTATTGCAGAGAGTGATGAGGCGAAGAGACAGAGAATTAGCACAGGTAACTGATATTGATATTTCCTTGTCCTACCTTCCCAATGTTACTTCATACCTAGGGTTCGTTCGCACTGAGCGTACATTCATGGCTTGCAGCTGCCGCAGTTTGACACTTGTCCTTTCAAGCCTCGGTACAGCAAGATATTTGCTACATTTTGCAATGTGTACAGACAGTTTACATCTTCACTAGAGTGAAATGAAGGGACATTCACATCTAAAGATGGCCTGTCCCTTTTACAAACATCTGCAAACTTCATGAAAATTTGCACATATTTAGCACATATCTTTGGGATACCAACTATTAAATTTTAAGGTTAGAGGTACTATAACTCCCATAGAATAAATGAAAATCTAACTAGTTTCCACTGAGATTGAGTCCAATTGATTGCTGACCGTTGACATAATTTGAAATTACGACTATTTTCGTGGTACGGAAAAAGAAAGTTTGATCAATTATCGAAGATTACTTCCTCAAAACCGAATATTACGCTTTGTCTATTCCAGGGAAAGGTAATAGAGCCACTCTCTCTCAAATGATGACAAAGTCAGGGCACTTTCAGAATTAGGTCTGCAAAAGGTACGGGCTACCTTTAAGCCGCTTGCCACTGCCACAGTTTGACGCTGGGGCTCTCAAGCCTAAGAAAGCTACAGGATTGCAACATTTTGCATTGTGTACATGCTAAGACAGTTCACATCTCTCTCAGTGCCATTAGGGCAAGCAGTACTACCCAACTGCTCCAGTGTGAACTTTCCCAGTGCAATAAACTGTCCAGCACACAATCAAAAAGTACAAAAGCTCACACAAATATGACTGGGTTCCTGTATTATTTTCTAGTTATTGTGAAAGAAATCAAGGTTTATTAATATTTTGCAAAGTTCATAATTTATGTTTGACCTCAATTCTGTGTATTTCATCTGTTTTAATTCATCATATGCAGGTAGGGCTACCAAGTTTGAAATTAATCCGTCAAACAATTCTTAAGACAGGACCATTCTTTTCTTAAGATAGGACGGAAGAGCAACCTCATAACATAATGTCTTCATCCACTTTGTGGTTGAGCTACACAACAGACAGTGCTGCATTGTGGTATTTCAAAAAGGGTTCCAAATTATGACCAGAAGTAACGTATTCGATTCATACAGGATCCACAAATATCACGGTACATTCTAATTGTAATGGTAAAGGGGTGAAAAATCAAGGTGAACGCAGGAAACGTTTCGGTATTTCCAGTGTGAAAGGGGGCGTAGAGATGAGGAGAAAGAAGCAATTTCCCCCCATGCTGCATGGAGAGGTGCAAGGGAAATTGGCAAGCACTCACCATTGTTTCCTTCATTTAC
>CAVLGW020000480.1:0-13260 GCA_963669155.1 Arbacia lixula
GCTCAACGTGTTAACCCAGACCATCTTGAAGCAATCGTCTTCCAGTGGAGTGTGGTCGGTGGCCTTCCTTCCAGACCGAGAGGCAATTGAAAATCGTACCCAATGCTTCACAAATAAACTCATAATTTCATAGTCTGTCATGCTAGACTAATGTGTGTGTAGATCATTATCACGACTGATAACTATTAGGCTACATTGCAGACCCGAGTCTCGCTGTTACGACTTGACCGCCTGTGTAGAAGCATCTATTCGAAAAAAAAATTCCACCAGCTTGGAAGCAAGGCTGCTAAATCCTACAATGAAACATATCATGATGAACATGTCACTCGTGCGTGCGGCTATAATGTCCCAGTGGTTTATCATATCAAAATAATTTAGAACGCTGTGTTACGCATGAATTCTGGCTTCAAGTCTAGGTCTGTAAGGAGAGTGACATATTTTACCCATCAGCTTATTTAGAATCCATTAAGCATTTCAAATATATAGGCCTATAAAGTCAGATTTGTATAGAAAGACAACTCAAGGGAGATAAGGAATCAGGTCTTCATGAGTTAGATGTCTTATGTTCAGGTTACAATCATGTATGTTTCAATGGCAACAACATTAAAACACTCCTGACGATGAATAGGCAATATATTCAAAACGTCGAGTCCCTCCTTAACAGTCCTTTTCAGGACTCACTTAGAACATGTAGAAAGAATAAAACAGTCCCTTTAAAGACCCCCCCCCCCCCCCCCCCCCATCAGTCCGTCATAGGACGAGTACCAACGATTCTTTTTAGGACTACTACAACTTCTAGAGAGAGTAGAATCTCTCCCTTTCTCACATGGTTTACGGTAAAGTTCTGGTGTCCGCATCGCAAGAATCATCCATGGGAACACCGTGACGGTGACCGAAATGCACAAAAATGAATCCAAAGGGGAAACCCTGACGGTGCCGATATCAACAGTGTAAGGAAAATATAGGTAACAATGAATCATTGGGATACAAAAATATTGAGGTGAGAAACGCGAATAGGATGAACCATTATAATATTACAAAATGAAAAAGAAAACAAGGAAAACTAACGGAAACGATAAAGAAGAGAAGAAAGGTCTAGCGATTTTACTACCACAATGATCAACATCTTCCGTAATAAAGAATAAGTAAAACAAAAAGAGCGTGGAGATAGAGGAAAAGAAGAATACATATTGGCTTATTATGCGTATTCCATCCAATACGTAGTGTAAAAAGATTCCATCGTTCACATTATTGTAAACATACATTTAAAAATGACAAAAAAAGATGTCCTTGACATGATCATGAGGAAACATTCGCCAAAAATATGTCGAGAAAAATATCGCAATTTGTCTATTCAAAGACAGACATTTTATAAAAAAAAATATGACATCTGCATGTCTGTTTGCGTGATTGATATAGCTGCATGTATACTAATGACTTGAGGATTTGTTCAAAGCGAATCATCATGCAGCCTTGCTTTCACGCTGTTGGGTATTTTTTTAATCCAAACTTTTTAATAAAGGGGTCTGGCTACAATAGACTAATCATTCCAAATGTCTTCTTCGGCTAAGCCATTGTCACAGGAGATTGATAGAGCGACTAGTCTTAGGATATTAGACTTTATTCTGTAGTTTACCGGGATCAGAAATGTACCAAAGGCTGGAAACCAGACTAACCATGCTGTTGACATTCTGTGAGCTTTACAGAGCCCGTCAAACTCTCAATGTTGTTTTGAAGACCCAATGGCCACGGTCGTTGGCGGTATTCAAGCCAAAACCGACGTAATTTGAACATTATTCTCTCCGCTAATCCTACCCAAGGGTCCTGCCGGTGATGATGGGTGTAGAATCACCACGTCTTCCAGCGTGCTCTAAACAATATGTCATTAATTTTGACGCCGCCATAAAGCCAGACAAAGAAGATGGGACCTTGTTTACCTCTTTCTGGCGGGCGTAGGGGAGGGGGCGGTAATGATGGTGCGTGTGGGCGCACGCCGATGACTTCCTCTCGACACACTACGCCACCCCCTCGGCGTACCCTAATTCTCTCTCGTTTCCTCCGCCAACCACAGCCCAGCCCAGCCCGCTGCGACATAGCCCACAATCTCATCTCTTCCTCCTCTTCCTCCTCCTACTCCTACATATCCACTTCTATTTTTAGTCAAAATTTGCTGGTCACGAAATGTAATGGGAAAAACCTTCAAAGTGAAAGCGAAGATTGCGAAGATAGACATTATAAAAGAGGAATGGCTTGCGATCTCAAGGCGTGAATTAGACTGTAAGTTGGGGTTTTGGGCGGCTTCATCAACCACACAAAGTGCTTGTGGTGGAGGGAGACAAGGGGGTTGTAAGAGGGGTAGATTCGCGCCCAGGGTGTTAATGGTTTGGATCCCCGCGGGAGAATCGACATTGGATCCGTAGGTTCATTTACCACAGGGGTATGCGATTATGTTTGGAAATACAATTGTACGTCAGCAGGAAACGGGAGGTAAAATTTAATGTTGAAGGGGCTGTAAAGACGGTGCGAACAAGGAAAGGAGAAAGGGAGACAAAGACAGAGAGGGAGAGGGAGATAAGGAAGAGAGAGAGGTAGAAAGAGAAAGAAAGAGGAAGAGAGAGAGAGAAAGGAAGAGAGAGGGAGAGAGAGGGAGAGAGAGAGAGAGAGAGAGAGGGAGAGAGAGAGAAGGGCGGGGGGAGGGGGGGGGGGGCTGAGAGGGAGGGATAGGAGAGAAACAAAAACAGAAGAGATGCCGGAGAGAAGGGAGAGAAGAATAAGAGCGGAAGAGAGACAAGGGAGCGAGAGAAAAGAAAGGAAGACAGAGAAACAGCTAGAGAAAAGAATGGAGAGAGAAAATAGGAATGGAGAGCGTAAATGGGGCGGAGGGTGGTGTGTATGTGTGAGGAGAGGCCATGAAGAAATACAAATAATCAAAACAATTGGATGATGATGAATAGATAAAGATGATTAAGAAAAAGAAATATGATGAGGATGAAGAGGATAGACAGAGTGTGTATAGAGAGAGGGTGATATAAATATATATATATATAGAGAGAGAGAGACAGAGAGAGAGAGAGAGAGAGAGAGAGAGAGAGAGGCAGAGGGAGAGAGAGAAGACGAAAAGAGAGAGAGGGGGGGGGGTAATGCATAGAAGAAGAGACATACGTGTAAATACGTGTAATAAGCGGGGTAAGAGAAAGAGAGACAGAGAGAGAGAGCGAGGAGAGAGAGAGAGAGAGAGAGAGAGAGAGAGAGAGAGAGAGAGAGAGAGAGAGAGAGAGAGAAGAGAAGGTTGTGGCATAATACTTTGCTCGCGAAAGAATGAGAACAAGAACAAGACAAATAAAATTGGAGCTATGTAAAAGAAAAACAACGAGAAAGGTGATCACGTATGGGGAGAAAAACACCATAAAAACATGAAAAATGGATGAGAAGAATGCGAGAATTGGAGCAAGACAGTGTGAAGCATGACCTAAAAAAATGCCATTCGAGAAGGCTGTGAGTAATCATATACCCAATCATTCAAAATTCATCGCAAGAAAATGAAGTCATTGTCAACATGATACCTTTCGCGTATCATTGTATTTCTCGCGGTGCGCCATCTTTTCATCTACTAAAGCGCAGTTTCCACAAAAGCCCCCCTATGCCCCATGGCGGGCCCATTGTGAGATTAAAGGTTGGGTATCCCCCCCCCCTTTTTTTTTTAGGTCAAACAAATAAATTTCTGTAAATATCAAGGAAATTGAAAGAAGACACTTTTAAAGAACTTCCTTCCTAAAGATAGAACTGGAAACTGACTTGGAGCCAAATTATATTGATTGCCATTTTTTAGTAGGTTTTTGGACGGGTCGTCAAAAACCTAGCGGGTCCTGTCGCCTGAGAGACCGCAGACCGCAATAGCGCACATCACGGCTATTTGCAGCGCGCAGGGATGCGTTGAGGTGAGTGGTTCACTGCTGAGCGATACACTGAACGGTAAAATACAGTACAGTCAAACCTGTCTTAGTGGCCACCTGCCTATAGCAGCCAACCTGTCTTTAGTGGCCACTAAAATAATTCCCCTGGAGAGAGATCATGTGTTAAAGAACCTGTCTATAGCAGCCACCTGTCTATAAACGCCACAATTTCTGTTTCCCGTGGGTAGCCACTATAGACAGGTTTCACTGTATGTTGACCATGCTCGTTACCAGAAACGTGGATAGCTCTTCGCTTTTCCTGTAAGGGGTCGTAGAGCTATGACTGTGAGATTTCATACACGTTATCGTTGGTGTATACTGCTGATTCCTACCGAGTTTCATGACTATTGCAAATGAGACACCTCGTCTTTAATTCATCACCCAGCACACACCCGCCTTACTCCAATCCACGAGAGAGACATCACTATAAGGATTTCGGTCACTGATATAAAATATTACCAAATACCAGTACATTTAAACAGTCTATTTCCAATTTATAGCGGGATACCACCCTATCATGTATCTCTTAACTCCTTCACCCAATTAATTTAATACAGCTTTCCGTGTCATTGAAATACGAGAGTTGACCAGCTTTTGTTACAAATTGGAAACGTTGTGCGTGCGTATAATTCAAGTATTTAATGTAATATCAGACATTATTAGATCATAAATACTAGAGGCAAGTATTGAAATTGATATTCTGAAACATGCTGGTAGTCTATTCATGCGCAGGCTTGCCGTTGGGTGTTATGCGGCAAACAGCTGCAACCTGATCGCTCTTGAATACGTAAAATTTAGAAAATAGAAATGGAAATAGAAATTAAATGTTATCGCGGTCAAACGAAACCTAAAAACGGTGCGGTATGAACGAAGAGGCAACCGCGAACTTTTCCTCCTCTCTCTCATCCCCCCTTTCTCTCGCTCATCCCCGCCCTCCTCTTTCTATCTCTTTCGTCCTCTGTCGGTCTCTTTTGTTTTATCTGTCTTTTTGTATGTCTGTCTGTCTGTTTGTCTCCCTCTTCCTCTCTCTCTCTCTCTCTCTCTCTCTCTCTCTCTCTCTCTCTCCCTCTCTCTCTCTCTATCTTTTTTCTTTACTTTCCCTCTATCTATCGTTGTCTTTACTCCCTTTATTCTCTCTCTCGTTCTCTATATCCCGTCATTCATTGCTATAATCATGTCTCCTTTGCAAATTATGTCATCTCTCCTCCTCTCATTCTTTCTCTCTCTCTCTCTCTCTCTCTGTCTGTCTCTCTGTCTCTTTCTTGTATGTTATTTATCCCATCCTATCATCCACTCTCCTTCTTACACCTTTCACCCCTCCCCCCCCCCCTCCCCTTTTCTCCATCCCTCTGAGAAAAGACGAGAATGATACAGCGACCAGTCTTACAGTACCAGATTCTATTTGTCAGCTGGGATAAAAAGAAAATGTCTAACAGCCTGAAAGCCAGGCTAACATAACCTTAAACCATGTAAAAGGGGTAATCGGTATACCTATGGGGGATGAATGAACTGTATGTCATATTAGGAAGCTTCTACGCTCCTTGGTCGTGTTGGTCGTATCAAGTAGCGTCGTGAAATAAGACGCTTTCATACCCTCCTGATCCGAAAAATAAACCCAGTATTTTTTGCTTTTTTTAAGTGTTTTCCCATGTCTACTACGATCTGGAAATACCCGTTATTCTGCCCGTGTGAAAAGAAAGAAATATATGCAATAGCAATATTTCCAATAAAAAAAACACACATTATTTAGAAGATTTTTGTTAAACTACACTGGTATTTTTTTTTTTTTTTTGGCTAAGGTCGCGGGGATATTTGCAAAGTAAAAGCAAATTCTACGAGTACTTTTATCCAATTGCAGAATAACTCTCACAACTACGCTGACTTTTCCAAACAGAGCAACTTCCGGGAGGTGTAATTGCATGAAATCTTGGGGTTGTTTTACCAAGCTGTTGTTCTTAAGCTAAAAAAAGACTTGACACACGACTAGTGACCGTTTCTTGTGCTTAATCGGATTCTCAATGATTTTGAGTCCCATCAGCCAAAGTTGAAATATACTGTTTATAAATTAATATTCTTGTTGTTTTTTATCTATCGTCTGAATATAAAGTTTATAATTTGCGTTAATCTGATTAGGATTCTTGGAAATTAACTCTTAATATGTTAAAACAGAAACAAATTGGGGTATCTGATTAAGCACAAGAAAGGGTCGCCAGTCGTGCGTAAAGTTGTTCTTAGCTTAAGAAGAGCTTGGTGAAACACCCCCTCAGATCTCGTGTTTTTTCTCCCTGATCATGTAGGTGTGAAAGCACCTAGTTTAGCTCGTAGAGAGGTAGCAGAGGGCAACAGGGGTGGTGATGATACGGGTAGCGAGCCGTCCAGATCATCGCGCCGAGGGTGTACTTATCCTCTTGCGAGGGCTCATCCATTTAAATCCCTTGATGGCCTTTCACAGCGAGCTCAAGAGAGAGAGAGAGAGAGAGAAAAAGAGAGAGAGAGAGAGAGAGAGCGCGCGAGCGAGAGGGCTTCGGATTAATGAGAGGGGAAAGAAAGTGAGAACGATACAAAGAAATGGAAGATATAGATATTTACATTTATGTATATATATAGAGAGAGAGCGGTATGGGAGAGGGAAGGGAGAGAGAGAGAAAAAGAGGGGGGGGGGGAGACGAGAGAGAGAGATGGAAAGAGAGATATATATATTTATGAGAGGGAGATGTATGAGGTGGGGAGGTGTGTGTGTGTGTGTGTGTGTTTGTGTGTGTGTGCTTGTGAAGGAGAGAGAGTGAAAGATAGAAGAGAGACAGAGAGCGAGATAGAGAGAGAGAGAGAGAGAGAGAGAGAGAGAGAGACGTGACAGATAGTAAGGAAGATATGATGAGAAAGGCGATTTGTTTTTATCTCCGTGGTTTCCGTTTCCATGTATCAACTTGTAAACTCACGATTTACCCTGTTTTGCACCGCAAGGGGCATTACATCAAACATCACAGGGGGAAACGAAACTTAAACTTAAAATCACCGGTATCTTAAAACATAAAGTTGCCCCCCCCCCCTCTACACACACACACACACACACACACACACACACACACACACACACACACACACACACACACACACACACACACACCCGTGTACCCCCTAGTGTTATTTATATTTTGATTATGCATGCATGAAACTTGAAGCTAAGAAGACACACCATTTTCCCCTTTCAATTTTCTATGAATAACGATATGCAGAAGTTCGATGCATAGCATTGTAACGTTGAAGTAACGTTGAAGTAACGTTGAAGTGAAATGTTTAGGTAATGCAGTGCAAATATAATGTGGTCCGTGTTGGAGTTATGATATCACTTCTGTTTCAACATCGTTATGTAATATCTATGTAATACTAAGGTATAGCATGAAAAATGTATGTTTCCATGGTAACAGGTAAGTACGCGATAAGATCATAAGTTCCATCCTCACGGGTGCCGCATTGATTTGATTTTAGGATTTCAGACTTTTTGTTTTCAAGAGTCGAGATAATCTTAATGACAGGGTTTCCCATTTGCTGCTCAATATTTTTGAGGGTAAAAAGGAAAATGGGAGTAGATGGACAGAGATACTGTATCAGAGAATTTTCCTAACTTTACCAAAAGCATGAATTTGAAAGAAATATATTATTGAAGATTTGATGAATATTCGTCAAAAGATAAGAAAGTTACGCTTGTTTGAAGTTCAGATTTTGTGACGTCACGTCAGGGATCCTCTCCCTTATTGTTGTGTACTATATGTACGATATTTTTGTTTGTATGTCTTAGAAATAAACATTTCCATTTGACATTCCTCATGGCAACTTTAATATTAGCACCGAAAGTTATTATGGGGAATGAACAGATTGCAAATCGATCATAATTTGAATGTGAATCGAGGACATTTGTCTGTAAGACATCGTCTGAAGATGTCAACTGTTGTAAGAGTACACTGGGTGTGGTTACATGTGGTTACTTCGAAGCTGCCCCGTGGTTTCGTAGATTGCAATCCAAAGGCCACCGGAGACGACACGATCCGATCAGTAAAGTTGTACGAATCTGCGGCCGGTTGAATCGCATGATCCGGTCATTTGATTGGTGTAAAGTAGATGACGTCACATTTTTCCAGACGTAGGCCCTTACCTCTGCATAATCGTGGCGGGATTGTGTGTCGTCTGCGGTGGCCCTAAGTGAGCCACGTGACTTAGCCACGCAGCCACAGCCAACAGGTGGGACTGGGCGGGGGAAATATTGCACCGAGACTGACTCTTCTTCATGCTGCTAGCTTGGCTTTCAGGCTGTTGGACAATTTTAATCTAAACTGAAAAGTAGGGTCTAGTATTTACGAGACTAGTCATGTGACATTTCTCCTCTTTTCTCAGCCTACCAGGCGGGGGAGAAGTCGAGAATGATTAGTCTACTGCAGCCAAACCCCTTCATAAAATAATTCGGTTAAAAAAAAATCAATTATAATGACTATGACAGCATGAAAACTACTCTATACGAAGGGTCAGAGTCCTTTATGGTTATCGTCCTTTAAACACAAAGATGGCTATAGAAAGGGTGAGGGCGCACTCCATGAGTTCAATTTTGGGGAAGTCCATTAAGCGTACCAATGATTATATCATCATTGAACAAAATATTCATATAAAACCAGTTGACCATCTCTGAACAAATTGTTTTGACGTGAGAATCTGGTAGACGAACTTGAGTTTCAATAAGTTGAAATGTTGTCAACTATCTAATGAATTTTTCACTGTACTCTGTGAGTCGTGTCAATGACCTGGGGTCATTTTCTACCAGCAATAATCTGCTCATGCGCAGATTGCAACTACGTACTGGCTTAATGATGATAATCGGGAAGACGAACTTGTGTTTTGTTCCCCCTGTGCTGGTCGGGTTACTCGCACGGCCACTTGAAATTAAGTGTTTTGAAATCCGAGCAACCTGTCGGGAAATGGCAGAACGCGATAAAAGTTTAATTTGGTTCATCGTCCAGCAGATACCTACATGAAGCTTGACCGGTATGACGTGCGCCCGGTCCGGTCGGGCCAGTAGTGCATTAGCCTCACTTTCAGGCTCCTAGTCTTTTCTGATCCAAGCTGGGTAGTATGTTTAAACAGCGTAGCCCTTTTGCAGGCCAAATAAAATGAATTTGGCAAAAACCGCGGATAATGTAAGAAAATACTGTGTAAAAACTTCCATAATAAATAATTAAGGGGGAAATTGACATTGAGTGGGTTTATATTGATTATTATATTTCCAGTATGATTTGGGCGGGTCGTCCAAAACCTCCGCGGTTCCTGTAGCCTAGAGACTGAGCCTGCACATCGCGGCTCTCCGCTCCGAACGGTCCGCACATAGGTCAGCGGTTGTCCGTGGTCATGCAAACAGTGTGTGCAACGCGTGAACCGCGCCGCTGATCGCTGCGATACAGTACATGAATGTAGACTATGGTCGCTGTGATTCAAACGTAAACAATGATATAATTTTTTTTACTTTTCCTGAAAATGCTTGTGAAGCTCTGACTGTGGAATTGCATACCTGATTGTTATCATTAATTGATAAATGAATGTAGATGAATGTAGACTCGCTCTGATTTCAAGTAAACAAGGATAGTTTTTCACTGTTCCTGAAAATGTCCGTGAAGCCATGACTGGAATTGCATACACGATTGTTATCATTAAGGGATAAATGAATGTAGATGAATGTAGACTCACTCCGTTTTAAACGTGAACAAGGATAGTTTTTCACTTTTCCTGAAAATGTCCGTGTAGCTATGACTGTGGAATTGTATACATGTTATCATTAAGGGATAAATGAATGTAGATGAATGTAGACTATATGGTCGCTAGGTTACAAACGTAAACAAGGATATCTTTTCACTCTTCCTGAAAATGTCCGTGAAACTATGACTGTGGGAGTAAATACATGTTATCATTAAATGATAAATGAATGTAGATGAATGTAGACTCGCTCTGTTTTAAACGTAAACAAGGATAGTTTTTCACTGTTCCTGAAAATGTCCGTAAGGCTATGACTGTGGAATTACATACACGTTATCACTAAGGGATAAATGAATGTACATAGATGAATATGGCCGCTCTGTTTCACACGTAAACAAGGATATCTTTTCACTGTTCCTGAAAATGTACGTGAAGCTATGACTGTGGAATTACATACATGTTATCGTTAAGGGATACTGATGAATCCATGAGTTCCATGACATTTGTCAAAGGGAGAGCCTGTCTTTAAATTGGTAAACGAAACCACAGTGCAGCTTCGCGGAAACCACGTATAGGCCCATCGTGTGTATATATATGTATACTCGGTTGACAACTTGAGACAATTTCTTGCAGACGAACTAAATCGATTCGTCTTCAAATCATGATCGATTTGATTTCCGTTCAGTCCTTAAAAAATAACATCTAGTGCTAATACAGAAGTTTTTGTAAGGAATACCACGCATGAATGTTTATTTCTATGATTTACAAAATCACTCGAATTGTGCTTACTTTAAGTAACATCTTATAACGGTCACATTTATTTTTAATTCATGAATGCTTTGGTTTAAGACGTAGTTATGCACTGAAAGGATAATTCTATTAGATAATTCTTTGAAAGATGCAGCTCATCAAAATTACTAGCAGTAGTATTGCTATTGCTCACACCTCCAATTTCAACTCCATTGACGTAAAGAGATTAAGCATGATTATAAACTATATTTTGTCCTGTGCACCAGCAAAACTAAATTACACGAGTTAATCGTTGTTAAATAGAACAAACTGCAATATAATCCCTATCTTTTATATTGATTGAAAATCAACGGTAACAGAAATACAACATATCACTTCCATTGTGAAGAAAGCAATATAACACTCATGGAAATAAAATATGAATATCATATGCTGCCAAGTGGTTGTATTAGATACAGATGAAGCCTTTCAAGATATAAATATGAAAAATAGGTCATTTTGATTGCAATTTTATACGTCTTAACTCGGTTTTATATCCTGTACTAACTTATTTACGTGCCACTGTCGTATTTCCGTACAAGTGATATCCATAACTACATCTCGTATGGCATTAAAATTGTCAATTTTACTGGTAGGAACTTTAGTTACCAGTTCGTTTTACCAAGTTTTAAAGACATGGTAGCCCATTTGCAAAAGTCATGAAACTCGGCAGGAATCGGCAGTGTAACCTAAAAATGACGTGTATGAAATCTCACAGTCACAGAAAAGTGAAAAACGATCAATGTTAACATGTGAAACGTACTGGTAATGGTTTGCGTTCATATACCGGATTGGAACGTTCGCTCAACGATGTGCCGCTTGTCTCAGTACATAACTGTACACTGCAAAAGGCCGTAATGTGCGCTATGGCGTATTGCAGTCTCTCGTGACTAAGCTATAAGTTTCGGACGACCCGTCCAAAACCTCCTCAAAATCTAGTAATCAATATAATTCTGCTCAAAATCATTCGCCATTTCTGTAATTCAGAGGAAAGTGTTTATTCATCATTCTGTTTCATTTCCCGTTTTTTCTGTTTACAATTTGTCCCTTTTTTGACCCAAAATAGGGCTATACCCTTTCTTTAACAAAGACGCTAAACTTAAACTCTGCTCTCATTTCACGACCATGTCGTAAGCATAAACATTTACAATCTAATGACAACCGCGAATATCTCTAAATATATGAGAACTATTATACCGAACGCAAGGCGATGCATTTGTGCATAAGTAATGCATGCGAATGTCATAAAACGCTATTCAATCTGGTATGCAAAGGTTTTGTTATTTTGATGACATGCGATTAACCTTTGACTGGGTGACACGCAAGGAACGCACTATTGTAAGAATACTCGTGGTATAGGATACATGCGATCAGTGTAACACCCACCGCACACGACATGATCTGGCCACGACACCGCAGTCGTAATGGCCTACGACTGGAAATGTGACGTCACTTTCTTATACAAGTCCAATGAATGGTTCATGCGATTCAGCCAGTCGCAGAGTCGTACGACTGATCGGATCGTACCGTCTGCTGTGGACTTTAAAAGCCTTTCACTGTTATCTTTTTTAAACCCCAAATGTGATTCCGAATACAGGGGAAGGAGGAGGGCTACACGGGGTGCACGCCCCGTACCATTGTCTAAACCTTGGGTCTGTCTTATAAAGTATTACGATTGATCCAAATCGATCGCAAGTCAAATTTTCTATATCTTATGTACACAGTTACGATTGATATAAGTCGGAAGTGTAATTGTGATCAATTGCACTTCCTTTTTTTAAAACAAACACATTGCTGTATCAGTCGCAATTGTTTATAAGTCAGGACCCTTGTTTTAATAATAATAATGATGATGATAATAATAATAATAATAATAATAATAATAATAATAATAATAATAATAATAATAATAATAATAATAATTATAATAATAATAATATGTAGCTTTTGTATAGCGCTTGATAGAATACAGTTTCTAAGTGCTTTACAATTAAAGCAAAAAGTAAATAAAAAATACAACATAATCAATTTATAGGTGTACAACATTAAGAAGTAATCCGATAGCAATCATACAACAAAAACTCAATAAATGAAATAGCAAGATAATAACAGATAACTGGTAATTACTAGTATAAAGATCCATACAAAAAGTCTTGCGACTTCGAACGAAACCCCCCGCTCACACACACACACACACACACACACACACACTTTCGTTATCTTCCAAACCTTGAATTACCATATCATTCCATCCACCGTATCATTCACCAAAATGCCAAGTACATACAAATTAATGCATGCAATGTACGGAAATGCTCTCACGTTTCATATTTTGAGGGGAATAGTTGAATATCACCTCTCTTCTCGAAAATATGACCGTGCCTAGTGAATATGAAATAACACATATCAAGCATTTCATAATTTGCCAAATCAGAGTCCCCCCGAAGTTATCTTTTAGGGGGTTTTTTTTTCTTGTTTTTGTAATGTCCCCTCTTTCTGAAACATGACCTTTCCTGCCGGGAGTATGAGATAATACATTTTACGAATTATTCCATATTTATCAATTATTGAATTTAAGTCCTGTGGGGTCATCGTTAAGTCATTTTTGGTGGGTGGTGGTGGGGGAGGGGCATTGTCGGCTTCACTATCGTCTTTTTATGAAACGTGACAATGTTAAGTTAATATAAAATTATGCATTTTTGAGCATTTCATATGAGTAATATTATTGAATTATAGTCCCGCGACATCATCTTTGGTAAAGAAAAGACCACCATGTTTCTAT
>CAVLGW020000481.1:0-13197 GCA_963669155.1 Arbacia lixula
AAATCTGAGATATAGCTTCAGTTTCAGCATCAGCTTGAAATATACTGCTGATTCCTGCCGAGTTTCATGACTTTTGCCTGAGCATTATGTAAGAGTGGTGGCAGTCTGGGTTTACAGACCTCTTTAAGTTTAGAGGAGTAGTTGGGAGTTTGGAAGCACATTCCCATGAACTTTGTGTAGTCCATGAAGTAGAATCTGCATTATGAGACTACAATAATGCATATACTGTAACTACTCTGGACAAGGCATAGCCATGGAGTAAGGAATAGTCTGCACTCAGGGATGAAAAATGTTCTTAAAATGTTAATTTATTGTCTGCGATGGTAGACTAAGTAGAAGAAAAAAAGCAATGCTACTTATAACAGGGAACTCCCACCTCCCTGCTTAAAAGAACTATAATATGTCTGACAAGTGTACCCCTGTTAACATATATTTCTCTTACACTCACTCCTTACTCTTTTCTCTCCATCAGTCCATGCTCTATCTTTCCCTCCCTCTCATCTACCAATGAATTGATCTCTTTCTTTCCTCTTTCTCCTTCATGATTTAATCAACCAAATCTCTTTCTCTCCTCAGATCAGTATCCTTTCCTGCATCTTTCTCCTGATGTATCAATCAATCAATCAATCAATCAATCAATCGATTAGTCAACTTTTTCACTCTCCCTCGCCCCCCCTTTCCTTCATTTCTTTCCCCTGATCTATCAATCTAGTGTATGGGTCCAACCCATACACACGAACAAAAACATATCTGGCACAGGTTTATTCTTATATAATTTTAGCAATATTTATCTATAGGAAATCTTCTTCCTACCATGTTTATCCACTTCTTCCTTTCCTTCTGCACATGTACTATTATGAGAGATTAATTTCAAAGACAAATAAATTAATTGACTCTTTGATTATTTTATTGTTGTGCATGGTCAATAAACAATAAATGAAATAACACTACATCATCTGGATCCAAGGAGGTCCATGATCACTTATTGCAATGGTCGCATTTTGTGCTTTGTCGGATGGGTTCGACTCCCATGATGTTCCAAATGTCAATTCAGAACTTTCATTGGTGGCGACAGCATGAATAGAGACCAAAGCTTTATGTGCACAATGTTCATTGCATCATCAACACACAGTTGCATTATATTGCATAATTTATGGTAATGATATATAATTTTTAATAAAAATGGTAGTTTGTTTCATTATCATAACTTGAAATTGGCTTTATCACAACTGGGTGTATACATCATTCCATTTACACAGTATGCATGTGCGTGTCCTTCGAATCTTTCTTCATCTGATGTCTATTGTATTTTCTTTATACGCCCCTTTTTTTTCCTGCCCTATGATAATCTGTAGTGAATTTGTATATTCTTGATTTTGAGAAAAGTAATCATTTTTTATATTTCTCTCCCCCCCCCCCAACAGGAATAGGGGATACATCAGACCATGATGCCACTAAATTCTTGGCCTTACAATTGGCCTTGCAGACCTACAGAAACAGTTAAGGACCTGAGTGGTAGGAGCAATGTGCTTTTTTTTTAATGTGACTGCATATTTTATAAATGATCGTGTGTAAACATAGAAACAGATTGGAAATTAAATAGCTTTTCATCTAATATATAACATTTCCTTTACTCGCACCACTTTTTTTCCCCCTACAATGTACAATCTATAATTCATTACAAAGCACCAAATTCTTAAAAGCCCACACAGTGACACAACTGAGCTCTTGTGGCGCGATATTGTTAATAGAGGGTGATGTGTTTGGTGGTGGTTCTATATCAGGCCCAACCTCAAGATAGGTAAAACTTCTATAGTCGGTATCTCACATGCGAGCGATAGTAGCGGCAATGTTTCATATAGGCATGTTTACACAAAATAAGCGGTATGTGCACATGTGTGTAAGCATTGTTTAAACTTTGTGTAGCTTCGGTCAAGTTTGTGAAGTTTGATCGAATTACCAGTCTGACAAGCGCACAATGTGTGTGACTGATGTGTACAGGTCAACAGGCCTTTCGCAAAGCCTGTACGCACCTCTACTCCCCATTGGTACTGACGATTGTGCACTTTCAATACTTCCTTCTCCCTTTCCTTTGTAGAGTCCACCTGTTTCCACAGAGGACCTCGATCTCATCCAACAACTCGCCTCTTTGACAGTTCCTGGAAGCTCATCGCCTTTTGAAATGCAGCTCCTTGGACCTCGGACCCATTACCAGATAAAGCCAGCTCCTCGACAGTTGATTCTGTGGCTACTGGATTAGAATCCCTGGTTAGAAACAAAAAGATATTGGAACAACAATTGCATATCTTGCTATTTGTTGAGTTCTACAAAAAACTGCTTACATTCTAAGATGAAGTTAACAACAGTCTTTAAATAACTGATGGAGCTACCTTGTGGACATGAATGTAATATTTAAGGATATGTCATTAATCACAAGTAAATAGTCTCAACTTATGCTGTTGCCACCAATGAATGTTCTCATTTGATATTTGGAACATCATGGGAATCGAACCCATCCAACAAAGCACAAAATGTGACCATTGCAATACATGATTAAGACCAAACATGATACCTTCCTTGTATACAGATGCAATCAAAATAATGAACGTGCATATAAATGAGATTCCTTTTTTATTGGTCATGTACAATAAACATGCAGTCATCTTAAGAATAATTATCAGTGTATGTATCCTGAATCATTTCAACATAATAATAAATTTGCAATGAGGGGGAGAGAAAAGCAGAACAGCATTAGCAAGGGTTTGATTGATGGATATGGAAAAAGATTGAGTGAGGTACAAAAGATTGATTTATAAATAAAAAGAAAGAGAGAGAAAATGAGGGAAGGAAAGAGTTTGAGAAGAATTTGATAGATCAGGAAAAATGAAAGAGTGAGGTAAAATATTGCTTGCTTGATTGATTGATTGATTGATTGATAGATACACAAGAAAAAAACAAAGAGAAAGCAAAAAAGGGAATGAAGTAAAAGAGGTTGATTGATTGATTGATATATCAGAAGGAAAGAGTGAGGGTGATAGATTGGTTGACAGATAGATAGAAGAAAGAGAAAGATAGAAACGGAAGGACAGAAAGAAAATAGATTTATGCACACTATTAAGTTTGTGCGCGCAGACAGAAATGCTATTGAAACTGTGTAGGCTAAAAGATAAGGTGCAGATTGGTGAATTACTGCTACACAGTAGTACTCAGATCAGCATGCATACTGCATTGCAACACGGCTAGCTGCATGTGATCATGTACATGTGTGCAGGTTCATACCTTTTGCACTAGCTACGTAATACATGTAATGTACACATGTTCATACTTCTTGCACTATGCAATATATGTAATACATGTACACATGTTAATAATACTTCTAGCACTAGCTATAATACATGTAATTCTACCAGTTCGAGTTCAGCTCCGGTCTCAAGTACTAGCAATAGTACTCAGATCAGCATATCGCACTACAACATAGCTAGCACTGAATGTAGGCAGGTACATGTACGCGTGTTCATACTTCTTGCACTAGCTAGCAAGGATAGATAAACGGTTAATCAGTCAAATCAGATACCGTAATTACATGCTGGGCTGACACGTATACTAACAGAGTTAAGATTAATAGATTAGAAAAAAGACAGAATTTTATTCACAGGTAGTTATACATGTGACAATTTTAAATCATTTGACAACTAACAGAAAATGACATTTCCAAATTGAACAATGGCGCAAGTGCCTACGGACTTTAACCCACACTTGATAATTGTGTGGCCAGTCTCGGCAGCCAGTATATCATGGGGATGTCTGTAGTTCTAACAAGCCGACAATTGTAAACAAAGTTACCAACATAAACACATACAATTTCTGTATCAAAATCCTAGCTTGTAGTGTACACCATTTGTTATTGTAACCTGTCTTACATCATAATTGTATGGCTTTTGAAACCTTCTGGATCTGGATGTTGTACAGTGCAGGACCTTTAGGTATAATGCACCGGATAAGGAGAGGGCGCGGATGAGTTTAGTCGAAACATAGGTGGCTTTCTTCAATCTTGGCTTTAACCACCTCTGGTGATGTACTCTTCACAACTTCGTTTGGGAGTTGATTCCAGGCCAGTGTCGTATTCACAAAAAATGAGTTTCTTAATTGCCTTTAAGAGCGAACATGAACAAAAAAGAACTCTTCATCTACATATTTGGGCTTTTACATTTCCCTGGATTTGGATTGGATTGTTGAATTACTAGTAGTACTCAGATCAGCATATATTGCATTGCAACATGGCTAGCTGCATGTGCACTGCCACTAGCTATGTAAACAATACATGATGTATGCAGGTTCATACTTCTTGCCCTAGCTACGTAATACCTGTTATTCTACATATGCTACGTAATACCTATAATTCTACATGCTACGTAATACGTGTAATTCTACATGCTGCGTAATACATGTAATTCTACATGCTGCGTAATACATGTAATTCTACATGCCACGTAATACATGTACGCATGTTGATACCTCTTTCACTAGCTACGTAAACCGTTTACGCAAGTTCATACTTCTGTCACTGTCTACGCACATGCATGTACACATGTTCATATACTTCATGCACTACCTACGTTGTACAGACTACGTAATAGGCCTACATGTATGCATGTTAATACTTCTTGCATCAGCTACGTAATAAGTATGTAATTCTACATGCTACGTTCTACGCATGTTCATACTAGCTATGTAATACATGTAATTCTACATGCTATTTAATACATGTAATACATTATCCCTGGGACTGCTCACTGCGTGAACGGGCTGGTCTCAGCATAAAGTAGACCGAAAAATCATTCTCTATAGGACGTTGGATCCGCTGAGATTGCATGCCATCTATGTCCAAAAATGTCATTTTGATTAAACTCGAATGAGACGGTTATTCCTGTCTAAGACTAAGTATAAAGTAGCACTAGCTACATGTACGTAAAAACTAATAGAAGAAGAATGCTGCGTAATACATGTAATTCTACATGCTGCGTAATACATGTAATTCTACATGCTGCGTAATACATGTAATTCTACATGCTACGTAATACGTGTAATTCTACATGCTACGTAATACGTGTAATTCTACATGCTGCGTAATACATGTAATTCTACATGCTGCGTAATACATGTAATTCTACATGCTGCGTAATACATGTAATTCTACATGCTACGTAATACGTGTAATTCTACATGCTACGTAAAACGTGTAATTCTACATGCTGCGTAATACATGTAATTCTACATGCTGCGTAATACATGTAATTCTACATGCTACGTAATACATGTACGCATGTTGATACCTCTTTCACTAGCTACGTAAACCGTTTACGCAAGTTCATACTTCTGTCACTGTCTACGTACATGCATGCAGGTACACATGTTCATATACTTCATGCACTACCTACGTTGTACAGACTACGTAATAGGCCTACATGTATGCATGTTAATACTTCTTGCATCAGCTACGTAATAAGTATGTAATTCTACATGCTACGTTCTACGCATGTTCATACTAGCTATGTAATACATGTAATTCTACATGCTATTTAATACATGTAATACATTATCCCTGGGACTGCTCACTGCGTGAACGGGCTGGTCTCAGCATAAAGTAGACCGAAAAATCATTCTCTATAGGACGTTGGATCCGCTGAGATTGCATGCCATCTATGTCCAAAAATGTCATTTTGATTAAACTCGAATGAGACGGTTATTCCTGTCTAAGACTAAGTATAAAGTAGCACTAGCTACATGTACGTAAAAACTAATAGGAGAAGAATGCTGCGTAATACATGTAATTCTACATGCTGCGTAATACATGTAATTCTACATGCTGCGTAATACATGTAATTCTACATGCTACGTAATACGTGTAATTCTACATGCTGCGTAATACGTGTAATTCTACATGCTGCGTAATACATGTAATTCTACATGCTGCGTAATACATGTAATTCTACATGCTGCGTAATACATGTAATTCTACATGCTACGTAATACATGTAATTCTACATGCTACGTAATACGTGTAATTCTACATGCTGCGTAATACATGTAATTCTACATGCTGCGTAATACATGTAATTCTACATGCTACGTAATACATGTACACATGTTGATACCTCTTTCACTAGCTACGTAAACCGTTTACGCAAGTTCATACTTCTGTCACTGTCTACGTACATGCATGCAGGTACACATGTTCATATACTTCATGCACTACCTACGTTGTACAGACTACGTAATAGGCCTACATGTATGCATGTTAATACTTCTTGCATCAGCTACGTAATAAGTATGTAATTCTACATGCTACGTTCTACGCATGTTCATACTAGCTATGTAATACATGTAATTCTACATGCTATTTAATACATGTAATACAGTCATTATCCCTGGGACTGCTCACTGCGTGAACGGGCTGGTCTCAGCATAAAGTAGACCGAAAAATCATTCTCTATAGGACGTTGGATCCGCTGAGATTGCATGCCATCTATGTCCAAAAATGTCATTTTGATTAAACTCGAATGAGACGGTTATTCCTGTCTAAGACTAAGTATAAAGTAGCACTAGCTACATGTACGTAAAAACTAATAGGAGAAGAACTTTTTTTGGACTTCTCTGATCTGCCTTGCCCTTGATCTCGATCCACTTTTTGCTTCCGGATCACAACACTACACAATTCCAGGTCATAATTGTACAGCGCAAAGGCTATTTGCCAATGAAAATATAAAAAGAAGAATTTAAGGGGAGTTCTAAACTATGATGAGTCATGGACAATGGCATACCCAACAACAATGAACTGATTTTGAGCTTATTTTGTTATTTTTGACTTCGTAGACATCTCCTAGCTCATGTGTCTGAAATTTTGTTTCCTATATTGTACATTCCTAATCCTATCGATCTTATACATGGCATTTCAATGCTCACAATAGAGGAGCTCACAAAAGAAAAGGGGGGCATTGAATTCTACAAGTCATTTCTAATAATGAACAATGACAACAACAACACAGTCACAGACCCATGTACTCACCCTTCTCCTCGTCACCACGCAATAACAATGTACCGTAGGCAGGCCAGGGGGAGTATAAAGAATACCTTGATTTAAGCTTTCAAATCAGCTTTCCTTTTTATGAAACCATGTCTTCCTTTCTCCTGGTAACATTCCACTATTCCTACATCGTATATATTTCCAACTATCAAGGAAATTGATAATTTTATCGTAAAACAACTGCAAACGGCGCGCCGATCCACTCGCCCGCACCCTCAGCCTCGCACGTCTTCAGTTCAGGCCGAGTCCAACTCAGTCCAAGCAATGCAAAGTGAAGTAGCTATTTAATTAAGCCAACGCAAAGCTAAGGCTACTACAAGATGCTATTTCTAATACGAGGGTTGGATGGATGACAGTAAATGTGATTGTTGTTCATCTTACCTCTTATTTGATATTTCGTACATTGGGGTACAGCTAGAACTGAAATGTAACGTCACAAGATCTAAGGCAGCTTGCTTTGTACGTTGTCATGGAGATAATTGGAGATCGAGAAGCAGACGACACTGAGCAAGGAGCAAATGCTTACAATCTCTGAAGCCTGGTGAATTATTTGATGAGCGACGAGAAATATGACTAACTGAAATTGTAAATCAATATCACTGATGAGTCAAGTTGATCTGCAGGTCATGTGCACAATTTATTTGAAAATGAAAAAGGATTATCTATTTGCCGTTTGACCGTTTTTTTGGAAAACCGCATTACTTGGGCGCATGAATCGCCCTATTTGTTATTATTTGAAGCGCCATCTATGTTGAAAATATGCCAATGCCGAGCTCAGGATGAAAAATGGATTTGTTTTGTCGCATTTTAAGAACAAAATCCATAAATTTATGTCAATCCAATGCCAGAAAAGTGTTAATTGATTATGACTCGATTGGAGTGGGGGTTATTTAGCTCCTGGTGAAGATCCAACCTAGAGTTAACATAAATTTTCCTACACCTACTGTTTGTGTACAAACATATGTAAATTCGGTCAGTTAGAGGTATAAATTAGTCATTTTTGACTACTAATATTTAATATTTCTAATGAACAAATGAGACCCAAAAGCATGAGAACATGTTAGAATATACTTACATGTTACAATTAAAAAAGTCCGGTCATCCAGCCATGATTATTATGGAAAATATGAGAGGTGAAAATATGGCCCAAATTGTGATTTTGGCCATTTTGGCCTTTTTCGACTATAAACATTGGTTATGTAAATTAGCAATAACTAATTAACTACTTTATAATATCTTTTAATTTTTACAGGACATCTTACTGATGAGATGCTTAACATAATGCAATTTTTCCCGAAATTTTTAGTGCCCTAGTTTTACTTTTAGGTTTTATGCGAGAAAAAAGTAGATAAGTGGTAATTGCATATTAAAGGTTTACTCCATTTTTTGGAGAAATTGATTTTCTTAACCCTGGAGGTGTTAATTAAGCTCTAAAACCAATAAAAGCTGGTGATTAGCCGCCGCAATCGATATCTAATCAAATCCTCAACTTAAGAAGTGATTTAGAAGTGCCTGAACCAGCAAAGGTACCCATGGGTCACTTTTTTTTATAAATGGTCATTTTTACACTCTTTACCATGAATTAATGAAAAATACCGTTCGATTTTTAGAAAGAGCATGACAATTGCTTGTACTTGCAAAAAAAAATATTAAAATTTGACCTTTCAAAAAATATATAATCAACTTGGTTGTGAAAATTTCCTGGGTTTACTTCATGTACCCCAAATCGGCCATTTGGGTACCCCAAATGCGTTGTAGGGGTTAAGAAATTCGCCAAAAAAAGGAAATACATAAGATCGGCCAAATATACACATATTGATATAGACCAACTATCTGGTAATCCATCTGAAAAGAAAGAATTCTAAAATCAGTTAAAGTATCTGAACAGAAGGCATTTGAAAAAAATTTGTCAAATCCCACAACCCTAATTAGGGTTAGGGTTAGGGTTAGGGTTAGGGTTAGGGTTAGGGTTAGGGTTAGGGTTAGGGTTAGGGTTAGGGTTAGGGTTAGGGTTAGGGTTAGGGTTAGGGTTAGGGTTAGGGTTAGGGTTAGGGTTAGGGTTAGGGTTAGGGTTAGGGTTAGGGTTAGGGTTAGGGTTAGGGTTAGGGTTAGGGTTAGGGTTAGGGTTAGGGTTAGGGTTAGGGTTAGGGTTAGGGTTAGGGTTAGGGTTAGGGTTAGGGTTAGGGTTAGGGTTAGGGTTAGGGTTAGGGTTAGGGTTAGGGTTAGGGTTAGGGTTAGGGTTAGGGTTAGGGTTAGGGTTAGGGTTAGGGTTAGGGTTAGGGTTAGGGTTAGGGTTAGGGTTAGGGTTAGGGTTAGGGTTAGGGTTAGGGTTAGGGTTAGGGTTAGGGTTAGGGTTAGGGTTAGGGTTAGGGTTAGGGTTAGGGTTAGGGTTAGGGTTAGGGTTAGGGTTAGGGTTAGGGTTAGGGTTAGGGTTAGGGTTAGGGTTAGGGTTAGGGTTAGGGTTAGGGTTAGGGTTAGGGTTAGGGTTAGGGTTAGGGTTAGGGTTAGGGTTAGGGTTAGGGTTAGGGTTAGGGTTAGGGTTAGGGTTAGGGTTAGGGTTAGGGTTAGGGTTAGGGTTAGGGTTAGGGTTAGGGTTAGGGTTAGGGTTAGGGTTAGGGTTAGGGTTAGGGTTAGGGTTAGGGTTAGGGTTAGGGTTAGGGTTAGGGTTAGGGTTAGGGTTAGGGTTAGGGTTAGGGTTAGGGTTAGGGTTAGGGTTAGGGTTAGGGTTAGGGTTAGGGTTAGGGTTAGGGTTAGGGTTAGGGTTAGGGTTAGGGTTAGGGTTAGGGTTAGGGTTAGGGTTAGGGTTAGGGTTAGGGTTAGGGTTAGGGTTAGGGTTAGGGTTAGGGTTAGGGTTAGGGTTAGGGTTAGGGTTAGGGTTAGGGTTAGGGTTAGGGTTAGGGTTAGGGTTAGGGTTAGGGTTAGGGTTAGGGTTAGGGTTAGGGTTAGGGTTAGGGTTAGGGTTAGGGTTAGGGTTAGGGTTAGGGTTAGGGTTAGGGTTAGGGTTAGGGTTAGGGTTAGGGTTAGGGTTAGGGTTAGGGTTAGGGTTAGGGTTAGGGTTAGGGTTAGGGTTAGGGTTAGGGTTAGGGTTAGGGTTAGGGTTAGGGTTAGGGTTAGGGTTAGGGTTAGGGTTAGGGTTAGGGTTAGGGTTAGGGTTAGGGTTAGGGTTAGGGTTAGGGTTAGGGTTAGGGTTAGGGTTAGGGTTAGGGTTAGGGTTAGGGTTAGGGTTAGGGTTAGGGTTAGGGTTAGGGTTAGGGTTAGGGTTAGGGTTAGGGTTAGGGTTAGGGTTAGGGTTAGGGTTAGGGTTAGGGTTAGGGTTAGGGTTAGGGTTAGGGTTAGGGTTAGGGTTAGGGTTAGGGTTAGGGTTAGGGTTAGGGTTAGGGTTAGGGTTAGGGTTAGGGTTAGGGTTAGGGTTAGGGTTAGGGTTAGGGTTAGGGTTAGGGTTAGGGTTAGGGTTAGGGTTAGGGTTAGGGTTAGGGTTAGGGTTAGGGTTAGGGTTAGGGTTAGGGTTAGGGTTAGGGTTAGGGTTAGGGTTAGGGTTAGGGTTAGGGTTAGGGTTAGGGTTAGGGTTAGGGTTAGGGTTAGGGTTAGGGTTAGGGTTAGGGTTAGGGTTAGGGTTAGGGTTAGGGTTAGGGTTAGGGTTAGGGTTAGGGTTAGGGTTAGGGTTAGGGTTAGGGTTAGGGTTAGGGTTAGGGTTAGGGTTAGGGTTAGGGTTAGGGTTAGGGTTAGGGTTAGGGTTAGGGTTAGGGTTAGGGTTAGGGTTAGGGTTAGGGTTAGGGTTAGGGTTAGGGTTAGGGTTAGGGTTAGGGTTAGGGTTAGGGTTAGGGTTAGGGTTAGGGTTAGGGTTAGGGTTAGGGTTAGGGTTAGGGTTAGGGTTAGGGTTAGGGTTAGGGTTAGGGTTAGGGTTAGGGTTAGGGTTAGGGTTAGGGTTAGGGTTAGGGTTAGGGTTAGGGTTAGGGTTAGGGTTAGGGTTAGGGTTAGGGTTAGGGTTAGGGTTAGGGTTAGGGTTAGGGTTAGGGTTAGGGTTAGGGTTAGGGTTAGGGTTAGGGTTAGGGTTAGGGTTAGGGTTAGGGTTAGGGTTAGGGTTAGGGTTAGGGTTAGGGTTAGGGTTAGGGTTAGGGTTAGGGTTAGGGTTAGGGTTAGGGTTAGGGTTAGGGTTAGGGTTAGGGTTAGGGTTAGGGTTAGGGTTAGGGTTAGGGTTAGGGTTAGGGTTAGGGTTAGGGTTAGGGTTAGGGTTAGGGTTAGGGTTAGGGTTAGGGTTAGGGTTAGGGTTAGGGTTAGGGTTAGGGTTAGGGTTAGGGTTAGGGTTAGGGTTAGGGTTAGGGTTAGGGTTAGGGTTAGGGTTAGGGTTAGGGTTAGGGTTAGGGTTAGGGTTAGGGTTAGGGTTAGGGTTAGGGTTAGGGTTAGGGTTAGGGTTAGGGTTAGGGTTAGGGTTAGGGTTAGGGTTAGGGTTAGGGTTAGGGTTAGGGTTAGGGTTAGGGTTAGGGTTAGGGTTAGGGTTAGGGTTAGGGTTAGGGTTAGGGTTAGGGTTAGGGTTAGGGTTAGGGTTAGGGTTAGGGTTAGGGTTAGGGTTAGGGTTAGGGTTAGGGTTAGGGTTAGGGTTAGGGTTAGGGTTAGGGTTAGGGTTAGGGTTAGGGTTAGGGTTAGGGTTAGGGTTAGGGTTAGGGTTAGGGTTAGGGTTAGGGTTAGGGTTAGGGTTAGGGTTAGGGTTAGGGTTAGGGTTAGGGTTAGGGTTAGGGTTAGGGTTAGGGTTAGGGTTAGGGTTAGGGTTAGGGTTAGGGTTAGGGTTAGGGTTAGGGTTAGGGTTAGGGTTAGGGTTAGGGTTAGGGTTAGGGTTAGGGTTAGGGTTAGGGTTAGGGTTAGGGTTAGGGTTAGGGTTAGGGTTAGGGTTAGGGTTAGGGTTAGGGTTAGGGTTAGGGTTAGGGTTAGGGTTAGGGTTAGGGTTAGGGTTAGGGTTAGGGTTAGGGTTAGGGTTAGGGTTAGGGTTAGGGTTAGGGTTAGGGTTAGGGTTAGGGTTAGGGTTAGGGTTAGGGTTAGGGTTAGGGTTAGGGTTAGGGTTAGGGTTAGGGTTAGGGTTAGGGTTAGGGTTAGGGTTAGGGTTAGGGTTAGGGTTAGGGTTAGGGTTAGGGTTAGGGTTAGGGTTAGGGTTAGGGTTAGGGTTAGGGTTAGGGTTAGGGTTAGGGTTAGGGTTAGGGTTAGGGTTAGGGTTAGGGTTAGGGTTAGGGTTAGGGTTAGGGTTAGGGTTAGGGTTAGGGTTAGGGTTAGGGTTAGGGTTAGGGTTAGGGTTAGGGTTAGGGTTAGGGTTAGGGTTAGGGTTAGGGTTAGGGTTAGGGTTAGGGTTAGGGTTAGGGTTAGGGTTAGGGTTAGGGTTAGGGTAAGGGTTAGGGTTAGGGTTAGGGTTAGGGTTAGGGTTAGGGTTAGGGTTAGGGTTAGGGTTAGGGTTAGGGTTAGGGTTAGGGTTAGGGTTAGGGTTAGGGTTAGGGTTAGGGTTAGGGTTAGGGTTAGGGTTAGGGTTAGGGTTAGGGTTAGGGTTAGGGTTAGGGTTTAGGGTTAGGGTTAGGGTTAGGGTTAGGGTTAGGGTTAGGGTTAGGGTTAGGGTTAGGGTTAGGGTTAGGGTTAGGGTTAGGGTTAGGGTTAGGGTTAGGGTTAGGGTTAGGGTTAGGGTTAGGGTTAGGGTTAGGGTTAGGGTTAGGGTTAGGGTTAGGTTAGGGTTAGGGTTAGGGTTAGGGTTAGGGTTAGGGTTAGGGTTAGGGTTAGGGTTAGGGTTAGGGTTAGGGTTAGGGTTAGGGTTAGGGTTAGGGTTAGGGTTAGGGTTAGGGTTAGGGTTAGGGTTAGGGTTAGGGGTAGGGTTAGGGTTAGGGTTAGGGTTAGGGTTAGGGTTAGGGTTAGGGTTAGGGTTAGGGTTAGGGTTAGGGTTAGGGTAGGGTTAGGGTTAGGGTTAGGGTTAGGGTTAGGGTTAGGGTTAGGGTTAGGGTTAGGGTTAGGGTTAGGGTTGGGTTAGGGTTAGGGTTAGGGTTAGGGTTAGGGTTAGGGTCTACAGTTTGGTTGATGTTTGGTGACCGACAAAGTACACATTTGACTTGGTTTCAATGTTTATTTAATGTTTAAATACTAGC
>CAVLGW020000482.1:0-13155 GCA_963669155.1 Arbacia lixula
GACAGTGATGACAATCAACTTTATGATATTTACGTCATTCTGCTCTGCAAGGAGTTCAGCAAACCACGTTGGAATTCCTGGTTATCTTGATATGAAATTGATGAAATTTGTAGTTGCCAGTGCACTCCACTTGCCTCACTTTATAAATAATGATCAGTCAACTACATAATCGCCACAATCCTGCTTAAGTATAGCAGACTTAATATTGTCTCAGAAGATGATTAACAAAGATATCATTTCTTATACTCCATACATCAAAGTTGGGGTAGACAGCTAAATACTTCCTATTTTAAACGATGCATGTGCCAGATCCATGTACCAAAAATGCAAAAAAAAGCTTCACCGATGAATTAAGAGTTAAAAACTGATTAATATGTTCCTTGGGATGTGTGTGTGTGTGGGGGGGGGGGGGGGGGGGGGGGAGGGGGGCGCATGACTGACTGAACAGAAAAGTAGAGAAATCACTGAAAAAAAGAGCTGTGAGTTATATCAAAAAATGTGGAAACAGAAATGACAAGAATAGCTAACAATTGTGATCGCTTGAAATCTTAACTTGGCAGTGTGTCTGTAAATGATGTAACGACACTCCAGAAATTAAATGTCATAAGTCAAATAGTAATCAGTGCTTTTCATCCGGGTGCAAATGCACATCACTTCATATTGCTCACATTAATTTAACCCACTGATCACATCACATGATCATTAACTGAAATATTGTACATTCATCAAAGTAGTCACGCTATTCATACTCTCACAAATTTTAATCTTTCACAATGAAACAAAACATTACTGGCAGTGTTATTTTCATGTATATGTGAGCTTACAGCAAAACTTGCAATCTGAACTATTCAAACAAGGTGGTATGTGAACCACGAGTCTCGCCTGATTTCGCAATCTATAAACAGTGCTAAGTTTTTTTTTAATATTTTTTTCAAACCTTTTGACCCCTAGATGACCTTTGACCCCCATCAGCCTCACAAAGAGACACATGTGGTATTACCCAAAGATCATTTGTACAAAGTGTGATCACAATTGATGCAGAAATAAAGAAATGAAAGCAAAACAAACTAAAGAAAAAATGATGCACATGGCCTCATATCATTTGACCTTTTGACCCCTAGATGACCTTTGATTCCATCAGCCTCATGGAGACACACGTGTTATTACCCGAGGATCCTTTGTACCACGTGTGATCACAATTGATGCAGAAATAAAGAAATGAGAGCAATAAGTCAAACAGAAACTTTGAGAAACATTATGCACACGGCCTCATATCATTTAACCTTTTGACCTCTAGATGACCTTTGACCCCATCATCCTAACAAAGACATACGTGGTATTACCCAAGGATCATTTGTACAGAGTGTGATCACAGTTGATGCAGAAATAAAGAAATGAGAGCAAGTCAAACAAAACCTTTGAGACAAATGATGCATATGGCCTCATATCATTTGACCTTTTGACCCCTAGATGACCTTTGACCCCATCATCCTCATGGCAACACATGTGGTATTACCCAAGAATCATTTGTACCACGTGTGATCACAACTGATACAGAAATAACATTTTGTAACAGACCAACAGACCAACAGACCAACAGACTAACAGGAAAAGTGATTACTTGGTCTCTACCAAACTTTGTTCAGGCAAGACAAAAAGGTTAACATTTTTTCTAAAAGCTTCCCTCCCACTTAGCTAAGTTGGAGTTGTGAGTTTTGGCGAGTTAACGCAAGCTTGAACATATGTCCAACGCAGTATTGACAAGTTGGGCAAATTTATGTGAATGTTTGAATTAAATGTACTTGATCATTAGTGAGAGTGAAGTAGAATGCATTAGAAAACGCATTTAAGAGTAATGCAAGCAAAACATGATTTATTACATGTTTAAATGAGTTGAGCACAAATTATAAGACGTTGTGCTCACTGCTGAATTGCCTCAAAATTTTAGAAACTCTCTTGGCTTTTAGAAGAATGCAATAAGTTGGGTTGTGTCATGTAAAGTAGCATCACATTGCGATCGCTACTCTGTCTTTACAAATGCTAACCTGGAGTGAAATCCCGCAGCAAAATGCAGCATAAAACCGCTTCAGTCTATGCTAACACACCTTTTAACACCACAACTTGCCACAACTTACATTGGCTATGTCAGGGCTTGATACTAGCAGGCCGTCGGTAAACAAGAGCGCTCAAATTACAACTCTGTCCCCTAAAATCTACAAAAATTAGACAGGGGCCATACACACAAAATCCTAAAAAAACGTCTAGACCTGTTTTGAAAAAAAGTTAGTATGGAACCTTGGCTACATGGCACAGCTACATGAACTAATAGATTGCATTTTGCTACTATTGGAATGATTCTATTAATGATCACTGCACTTTTCATAAATGTACCAGTAGCTTACTGGCTTTTCGCCTGCACTTCAAATGCCTGCACTCACAACAGCATTTTACCTCATACTTAACCTGAACTAGTTTTGTTAGGCGTAAAATGAAAGCCATAAAATACTGTGATTCTGTCATTAAATCGCGGATTTTGATCTTTGAATCGTAACTCTCATTGACTTGGTCCATATAGTTATGATCATAGCTAAAGTGAATAAATGAACTCACACAGTATTTCACGGAATCAGATGATTTTTTTTTTGCACCACACAAAGTTAGCTGAGGTTTATTATGCATACTGGTACCTAACTAAACCACTGCTGGGAAAAGAGGCCGTAGTGTTTGAAGGGAAAGTCCACTCTGAAGTGATGTTGGTTTAGACAAAAGGAGAAATACAAAAGAAACAATTTAAGTAAAGGTTTGATGAAAATCCATCAAAGGATAAGGAAGTTACTATGATTCAAAGTTTTGATTTGGTGACATCACATGCGAGATGCTCTCCCATATGTCATACACTATTTTTTTTTTAATGTAAATTTTCTCAAAAGGATCTATACCATGCTACCTACAGATTAGCAGATACATGTTTTTACACACATACAGGTGTTTCTCAGTGAAAAAGATCATTCCTGCATCAATAAACAGAAGAAGAATTTAGGGGAAATAAAGTACACAAAATATGGGAGAGCATCTTGCATATGATATGACATCACAACATTAAAACTTAAACAAATCATATCTTTCTTATCCTTTGACCGCTCTTCGTCCAACCTTCACTAATATGTTTCTTTCATGTTTTTGCTTCAATTAGAACCAACTTAACTCCAGGGAGGACTTTCCCTTAAATGTCTTCTACATTCAGTGTTGGACTTGTTGGAAGCATACACATTAATTAAAGCGTAGTCATTTGCTTATATGCCTCAAAATTTGCTTAAAGGGAATATACCGTACTGGGAAGGCAAAAATGCCTTCAAAATGTAATTGTTAGCAATCTTCTTGCCAATGGTCTTAAATTCATGTATCGACCATTTTGGAAGTTTGCTGAAAGTTATTTGCCCTCAAATGATCCACATATGGAGTAATTAATGATTAACGATTAAATCCTCAAAATGTTCGGGCCGAACATTTTGAGGATTTGTGATTTAATCACTCATTACTCCAAATGTAGATCATTTGAGGGCAAATAACTTTAAGCAAGCTTCTAAAATGGTCAATACATGAATTTAAGACCATTGGCAAGAAGATTGCTAATAATTACCTTTTGAAGGCTTTTTGCCTTCCCAGTATGGTAAATGCCCTTTAAAACTTGGTCTAAATCTTCAACTCCTTGGTGAAATTGGGCCACTGATTCAGACGTAGTCTTTTCCTAGACTTGTCCTCCGCATTCCCACCAGAATTGCCCACTAAGCCACAGCCCAAAACTACATGTCCCTCCAGGCCTGGTCCTAAAATGGCCTCGCATTTGGCCCTGCATTTCCATCTTTGTGCAGTTACACAAGAACTGGATGTGGCTAAGAGTTACAAGTGCATCTATGGGCCTACCACAAATATGAAGGAGTGCTTCTATGACACTCTCTGTTAACTGTCCATTCATAGTAAGTCTATGGTGCATCACGACTCCATTACCGTACTAGAGGTAAGCTTGAGGGTAGCCAGGACCACTCCCATGACTTTTCATCAACTGTCCATTCAGAGTAAGTCTATGGCGCTTCACACCTCCGTCATTGTAGTGGAGTAGTGCTTGGGATGCTGTAGTCTTATTACCAGCCGCCGTATGTGATTGGACACCCAGTGGTTGATCGTGGTCGTGTTCTTGCTATAAACGTTGAGGAAAATCCCAAATATGACGAGGAGGCCCGACCACACGTATCTGCAGTAGGGCGGGAAGTGGAAGGGAATAGTCAATTCTTAAAGGAAAATGAAACCCTTAAAGGGCATATACTGTACTGGGAAGGCAAAAAAGCCTTCAAAAGCTAATTGATAGCAATCTTCTTGCCAATGGTCTTAAATTCATGTATTGACCATTTTAGAAGCTTGCTGAAAGTTATTTGCCCTCAAATGATCCACATATGGAGTAATTAATGATTAATGATTAAATCCTCAAAATTATCGGGCCAAACATTTCAAGGATTTGTGATTTAATCACTCATTACTCCAAATGTAGACCATTTGAGGGCAAATAACTTTCAGCAAGCTTCTTAAATAGAAAATACATGAATTTAAGACCATTGGCAAGAAAATTGCTAAGAATTACATTTTGGAGGCTTTTTTTGCCTTCCCAGTACAGTATATGCCCTTTAAAATGTACTAAATTTAAGCCAAAAAATCAGATTGGTAAAAGTTTGAAATCAAACTTGAATTTGAATTAGAAAATAAATTAAAGACTGTACTAAATATTAAAAAGTGTGTGCTTCATGCTGTAAATGAATGAAAAACGAGAGAAGGAATTTATATTGCAACCAGAACTTTCTAGCCTAGCCCGTTGCCGGAAATGTATGTAGCTGAATGCGCTTTAGCAACTTGCTATGCTAAGTGCTGTTTCATTAATATGGCCCCCTTTTTGTCAAAATTTTCTGCCTTGATTTCTGATCGACTTATTGCCAAGATTGTATTCCTGTTCATCAATACTCACTGCATTGTGAAGGGTTTTGTGAAGAGCAGGAAGGACAGGATCATCGTCACCGTTTTTCTTGTTGTAGTAACTGCATGAAACGAATGAAAGGTGCATCATTAACCTTTACATTACCGTGCCTTGAGACACCCCATAGGCTTACAAAACATCTTCATGCCAATGGAATTGTAGGACTTGAAGGGTTACTAAATTAGAAAAATAAGTTCCCATAATCGATGTAAAATTATCCACTGAAAATGAATTTCACATTTGTTTGCCGAAATTAAGTCTTATTTTGATGAAAATTAGAAAAACGCACACCTCCAGGTGACGTCAGAGAAGTCAAACGCCAGAAAAGACTCCGCTGTTAAACTTAGATTGTACGGAAGTCAACAACTTTCCCCCGAACTGTGTAGTAATGCGTTCTTGCATTCACCTGTATCTTGCCATTCAGATTCAATGGTTGGAATGCACTTTGAATCTATTAGTTGTTGCTACTCGGACAAACCTCGGACAAATTTTGGAGTTCCCATTGGTAACGCATTGTTTGAACGGCGTAACTGAAAGTGTACGCTATTTTCAAATTTTCGTCAAAATGAGACTTTATTGCGGCAAACGAATGTGAAATTCGTTTTTAGGTGATAATTTTACGTAGATTAGTGGGAACTTATTTTTCTAATTTAGTACCCCTTTAACCCTTACATTACCTGGCCTTAGAAAACCCCCCCATTGGCTTACAACACATATTGATGCCAATGTTACAGAGAGAGTTAACCCTTACATTACCGGGCCTTAGGAACCCCATTGGCTTACTACACATTTTCATGCCAATGGTACAGAGAGAGTTAACCCTTACATTACCGGGCCTTAAGAAACCCATTGGCTTACTACACATTTTCATGCCAATGCTACAGAATTAACCCTTACATTACCGGGCCTTACGAAACCCATTGGCTTACAACACATATTGATGCCAATGGTATAGAGAGAGTTAACCCTTACATTACCAGGCCTTAGGAAACCCATTGGCTTACTACACATCCTCATGCCAATGGTGATGAGAGAGTTACAAGAAGATGGGGTGTGTGTAGAGGAAACTTGGAGTTTACGTCACACAGAGACCGTAACTGTCACACACGAGTCAAACTTGGCAAGTAATCTGCGTCCCATACACAGTGACACAGGCCAAATAATTATTTCATAAACTGTTCCTTAATAACATAGTTCAGACATACCAAAGCCTGGTGCCCCTTCTCCCCTTTCCCCAACACAGCATCCAATTCTGGGAAACGTTGCATATACATGTAGGTTTTCAATTATTGTAACTTACCATCAATGGTAACTACCATGGCAGCATATGCAATAATGAGAGCTCATTGGCTGTTACCATGGTAGTTACCATTGATGGAAAGTTACAAGAACTGAAAACCTAAATGATACATGGCCCTGATCTTTAAATTAAGTAATCGGCCAGGTTTAATGAAACTGTGAAACATTCTTTACTTCATCTTTTATTTATATACAGGTTGACTTAGCCCTCCAAATGCAGAACGAACCCCCCCCCCCCCCAAAAAAAAAAATAGCTTCTCCCACAAAGATTATTTTCCTCATACGGTATAACCCACAGCAATGTTCACTCTGTTTTGACATCAGTGCCCTGTCCTTATAAGAACTTACGATTGATTACAAAACTTAAAGGGATTATACTTTACTGGGAAAACCAAAAGGCCTTCAAAAGGTGATCGTGAGCAATCTTCTTGCCAATGGTCTTAAATTCATGTATTGTCCATTTTAGAAACTTGCAGAAAGTTATTTGCCCTAACATTATCAACACGGAGTAATCAGTGATTAAATAAAAAATCCTCAAAATTGTTTGGGCCGAACATTTTGAGGATTAATCACTAATTACTCTATATGTGAATCAAATGAGAGCAAATAACTGTCAGCAAGTTTCTAAAATGGACAATACATGAATTCAAGACCATTGGCAAGAAGATTGCTCGCAATCTCATTCTGAGGGCCTTTTTGTCTTCCCATTGCAGTATATGCCCTTTCTTACGACTGATATCGATCGTAACTTTGTACATTAGAGAGAGGGGATCGGACTTGCAATCGATTCAGATCAATCGCAAGTCTTTAGAAGACAGGGACCTGAAATGTCTGTGCCGTGACATGACACTTCCCTGGACCAGTAGCCATTATGGCTCCATCGCTCCATGACTTACGATTGATATCAATCATGACTCTGTACATTACACATAGGGGATCGGACTTGCAATTGATTCAAATCAATCGCAACTCTTTACGAGATGGGGCCCAGGCTTCAGTAGCCACTGAAAGCACATTTGAGTTTCTCGTATGCATGCTAGGTGTTGGGTGGAAAGAGAGTGTATGTTGTTTACCTGTGACAGTGATTAATGCCCCAAACTGCCTGATCATGGCCAGCACAAAGATGATACCCAGATAGCCCGACATGGAGAATAAGACAGCATACACATAGGTTTGGACTGGATGCTGCGGAAGCAAGAGAATAGGAAAACACATTCACAATTTCTGCCCTACTTTCAAGTTTGTTTTCAAGTTTGTTTTATTCATTCCCAATCATAAAAGCAATAATGATATAAAACACAAGCCATGCATCAATCGATCACATATACCCGTAAGTACATGTATTGAGATTGGAATAGGAGGCTAAAAAAAGTAAAATACTTGTACAAAAGGAAACAATGAACAAAAGACTTGCATTGGCATCAATGCCACACCACATCATGTTAGATTGAATATCTCACAGCAAGATGACCATTTCTTGTCCAAATTTTGGCCGTATGTAGGGAATGCTGGGTACAATCTACGAGTACCAATAACCCATATTTGAGTGATTTGTCACTTGATTCCTTCCTGTTGATGGGATGTACACAGTTAAGGTTAAGTTCATGTTATTCATTTCTCATTTCTTTTTTCATTTCATTTGCTTCATACAACTTGCTTTATAAACACTACCAAAAGAACATCAATAACATTATCACATAAGCGTATTACTATAATGAATATGATTAAAATGTATTTTTTTTTTTTACCTGATAACAGAACCAGAATGCTTCCATGAAGTTTCCCGATGACACCAGTCCAAAGAGGAGGATAACGAAACCTATGGAGTATGAATACAGGACCTGCAACCACAAGAAAAAAAACAAAACTCTCATTAGTCCACTTACATTTTTCACGTATTTGCATAAAAAAATTGTCTTTACACTTTTCAATACATGTTTTTGTTAAGAGGGACCAAATCAAACAATTTTCAACATTATATGACCCATCAGAATGAAATCTATAGAGTCATCAGAAACATATAGTAAAAAAACCCAAATAATATCTTTGACCTCTGACCTCTATGTAGTAATTTGTACACTATGCTTTGCACTGTTATTCTACTGTGCGTAACTCTCGCATCCATCTTACGCTGTATTGCAATGTATTGTTTATTTTTTTTGTAAACGGTGTCATTTTCACACAAGTTTTCTTAACTTCCTTAATGACTCCGCCACCATGTCAGTTAATGTTTGTCTATTTGTTTACATTTGTATGTTTTTTACGAGTGGAAACAAGTAAATGAATGAATGATTCATATGGCAAAAAGAGTGAATTTAGGACAAGAGATATCATGCCATATATACTTGTATATCACCCTGTAGTGCATTCTGTGCAAGAGTGCATACCAAGGTTGAATGTCTCTACCCAGATACCCAAAATCAATCACTAATATACCATATGGTACACAAAAAATCTTTCTCTAGCATGAGAGTGTCTGTTCATTAGCAATAACAGATTTTTTAATCATTTGGCACTGGTGGGTATTATCCCTGTAATTAAGAGAATTGACCTGAAGTATCAGGTTCAAAATGATAAACACTTATTAATATAATACGTTGGTGTCAAACAGTTCTCTAAGCCCTGGATACAGTCATCCATATTTCACAGCTGTGGTTACAATCTCAAATTATTGAACCAAATTTTAATGAGGATGAAATATATGATGTAGAAATTGATAACGGTATATTCTTTCTGTAGCTACTGTACTAGTAGATTGAATTGTGTAATTGACCTGAAGTATCAGGTTCAAAATGATACACATTTATTAATACAATACGGTGGTGTCAAACAGTTCTCTAAGCCCTGGATACAGTCATCCATATTTCACAGCTGTGGTTACAATCTCAAATTATTGAACCAAATTTGCATGAGGATGAAGAAATTGGTAACGGTCTTTCTGTAGCTACTGTACTAGTAGATTGAATTGTGCAATCAGCACTCAGATTTCACATATCAAATGCAATGGCTTCTATTCTACTTTAAAGTGGCTATCAATCTTTGATTGCAGTATGCTTAGCTCTTTTAATGGATTAACCCTAGTACCCCCCCGAACGCCTCAATATTTCTCTTTTCTCTCCGATCCTTTCTGCACATTTTGATACCAAATTTATGGTGATTGGACCTTCCACGCGAGTGTCAGATTACGTTTACCGAACACATGTCACTGAAATTTCATTCTTTCTCTATATGACTGTGTATTACCCTATGGACAAAATCAGGAGCTTTTCCATTTTATGTGAATACTTTTCCAGTAAGCATCATTGTTTCAAATAGTGTAATTAAGTACCACACACACACACACATACACACCCACATTCACATACACCCACACCCAAATAGCAAAATACACTTCACGAAAAACAAAGAAATACGAAAGAAAATTGGAAAACAAGAAAATACATAAGAAATAATTTCCACAACCTATCTTTTTCTTTCAGGAATTGATGAGGGAGTTATAACAGCATTTGTACCAAAAATTGCCATTCCTGAGGGTCTATTTAGTGAGAAATACCAAAACCTATGATTTCTTGCATAAATTAACATAAATTAATAAAAAATAAAATAAAAGGATTTTTGTAAATTTAGTTTTAGATTTAGATTTAGCTTGTAGATTACATAATTCTTGACCCTTGTGCACGGGCGACCCGTGGCCGAGAAGGTTAAGTTTGAATATTTTTTCCATATGCAGGTTGTTTAATGTATGGAGTATGATAGAAGATTGGAGAGGGTGTTGTGAAGGATGGGATACTGCAACATCAGTACACCCTTGGAACAGGTGTAGTAAATTGGTACCTGGCAAGGGTATAAATTCCTTTAATATCTAGTTAGATCAACTAGCTTCTCGCGCTGACTACAGGTGTTGGGTTAAAGCCAGAGTAATAATCGAACCAATCTTTTTGTGGTAATCCAATACCCAAAAGCACCATATAAAAACCAATTTATTATAATTATTATTACACTCTCATTTCTAACCGGTACAATTCATGAACAACATTTTCAAAGGATAATGGAAAATAAAAAATGCCCATCCATACAAAAGGGGGCACTGGGGGGGGGGGGGGGGGGGTCTTTTGTTAAACGCTGGGAATGGCGGCTCTGTTTTGCACTTTGGGGGCACAATGCCCATGAGCGTAGATATACATGCATTGGTGAGTCCACTGCTACTTGTTGAGGAAACACAAGATTTTCACAGGGGCTATTTTGTGATTCATGGGGGGTCTTTTTTGCACTTTGGGGGCACAATCACTCTGGGTCCATGTGTGGTTTGACTTCACTTCTACGGATAGCTACTTACTACTTCTGCTGAAGATGCTCTATGTAGCTTCATAGCTTTCTCCTGGACATTCCCTATAACAGCGTCGGCACACAACGCTGACGATATTAATAGCACACCTGCATGAATCAATCAAAACATACCATGTTAAATGTCAGTGATTAATTGCAAAACAAATATATATAAACTGAGGGTGGGATTTAATGTCTTGTCGTCTGAATGTTTAAATAGACGGTATCTTCAGTTAGTTAAACATTTAAAAACAGCTAATGACGTCAAATGTCCACACGTCCCTGTTGTAAATTAAGCAAAACATGCCAAATCTATGTGAATGTTTTTCCCAGCTGCTGTTTTGTGGTTTAGCAGGCAACAGGATTGTGCCCTGGGGAGATCTCAGTGTTGCTGCTGAGGTGAAACATGAATTCCTGTTGCTTGCTCTTGCCGCAGGAAAAAATATGTGAGTGGGCTTCTTAGTATTCACATCTAACGTTAGAGGGATCTTTGGGAATTGCTACATTTTGCTCCCTACTTGGCCCATCATAAAGCCTTGTTTAGGGATATCAAACAAATATATACCGCCTTCAGCTTGAGACACTAGTGAAATCTATCCGCATTCCGTGCCTTTGATTGTTACTATTTCCTTTGGGGCTACGCCCTTCAGAAAATAGTACAATCGAAGTCACCTCATGCGAATATGTTTCATTGGCTGCTCTCAACGAAGTATATTTTTGTTTAATATGCACTGTGTAGATGTACTGTTGTGTGCCATACATAACACAAAACTGAGAGCACCATGTGCCCTCATTGGATTAACACTGTCAGATTCCAAAGCATGTGATGAAGAATTTTCAATACAAATATCTTTTTCTCTAATTGTGAATTTCCTCCAAGTCTGTTTCTCTGATTTTCTTATTTTTGTTGAATTCACGTTATTATGAGGGTGTCATTCCCCATTTAGACTATAATGAACTTAACAATATTTTTCTTTATTAAGTCTGATTTTCCTCCAAATCTGTTTTTCTGATTTTTGTCCAATTCACATTATCATGAGGGTTTCATGCCCCATTAAGATTATAATGAACTTACCTGTTATATCAAATTTAGGTGAGATAGTACTATCAGCCAAGGTGAAGAAGATGAGACCTATACTCATACAGAGAGCAGCTGCTGTGTCAGTTAGACCATAGGGTTTGCCTGAGGAGTGTTGGTATAGCGACACGGTGAGAACAAGAGGTTGGGAGAGGGGGAGAAGAGAGATATAGGGAGAGGAGGGAGAGTGAGAGCAAGACACACATGGTGGAAGAGAGGGATGGGGGGAGAAAGAGAGGTGGAGGGGGAGAGGAAGATAGAGGAAAGGTGTGTGTGTGTGTGTGTGAGAGAGAGAGAGAGAGAGAGAGAGAGAGAGAGAGAGAGAAGAGAGAGAGAGAGGAGAGAGAGAGAGAGAAGAGAGAGAGAAGAGAGAAGAGATATAGAAAGAAGTGAAAAGAAGAGACAAGAAAAACAAACAAACAAGTAGTAAGAGGGAAGCAACACAATACAAGATAGGAAATATGTGTGTGAGATAGTAGAGATAGAGAAAAAAAAAAGAAGGAAAAGAATCAGAAATGGGAGAATTGAAGGGAAATAAGGCATGCAGAGAGAGAGAGAGAGAGAGAGAGAGAGAGAGAGAGGACAGAGACAGAGAGACAGAAAGACAAAGAGAAAGAGAGGGGGAGAGTGAGAGAGATATAGAAAGAGGAAGAGAGAGAGAGAGAGAGACAGAAAGAGAAAGAGACAGAAAGAAATACAGAGAGAGAGAGGGGAGGGGAGGGGAGGGGAGGGGGGGGGGGGGGAGGGAGAGACAGACAGCAGACAGAAGACAAACAGACCAAGTAGAGGTGGGGATTGAAGTGGTATTTGATAAAGGGAGGACAGGACAAGTTAAATAAGAACAAAAATGTGAAATTCAATCAAATCACGCAAAAACACAGATAGAAAGAGGAAAGGGGTGGTGGAAATATAGAACAGACATATGAAAACCTTGATATAATTGTTTGCAATCTGCATTTTAAACATTTTGAACGTGTACAAGCCTTTAAAATTCTCTCTTAATCTGCTTGTACATGTACTTGACTAAGACATGCATTTGATATGTTTGCAGTCCGCACCTCAAACTATTTGCCTTTCGGACTTGAAAATGCTTTCAGCTCCTCCCTTCTTTATAAGTTCCAAAGTACTTGACCGGGCAATCCATGCATTTGAATGTTAGAACTGGATCTACAGTGCAAGAACAATTGAATTGAAGAACAATATCGGACCTGAATGATATTACACAAGCTTTCTGGTTGCCATTGGTAACTTTTGTGTTAGTTTTGGAGAGGTAGGAATATGATTTGAGCTGCTGTAGCTGGCATGTATACATCTTTCTGCAAGATATTTAACCTACTCAGTAACAACAATTCAAAGTACAATGTCAATTACTTCACACTTTACTGCCCATGGGACAAAGAGGATTAAGGGCAGTCTATCCTTTTCATCA
>CAVLGW020000483.1:0-13150 GCA_963669155.1 Arbacia lixula
CACACCAAAAAGTACACAATAAACAAATTGTGCTTGAGCGGATATTATTGAGAAGGGTATTATTGGACAGGTAAACCAATTTAAGTATTTAGGGATCATACTTGATAACACTCTTATAAGTTTGATAAACATATTGGATCGGTATGTGCTAAGCTAGCTAAAACTATTAGGTATTTTAGACAAATTAAGAAATATTTATCGAAGCAAGTTAAGATTCTGCTATATAATGGTTTATTTCTTCCACACGTTAATTATGGTTTGATTATATGGGGAACCTCAGCTAAGTTTTTAATTTTGAAAGTACAGCGTCTTCAAAATCGTTATGCTCGCCTGATTCTGAATGTGAATCTTCTTACACCTCACTTGTTAATGTTTAAACGGCTAAATTGGCAGACTGTTTCACAAAGAGTTAATGATCAATTTTGTTTGTATATTTTTAAAGTTATATATGGACTTTCACTACAATATTTGAAGGGTATGGCAATTTTTAGAACTCCGCATATATTTACAAGATGTGCCATCGATATTCCGTTATCTGTAATTAAGCCAAACAAAGACTGCATGAAAAGGTTTTTTTTCAATATGTTGGTTCGAAGACCTGGAACAATGCCCATTTTAAATTAGAAATACCACTTCAATTAGCTCTTTTAAAAGGCAATGTAAACTATTATCACTTACTGATCGTTTCTAAGTTTCTAATCTGAGCAAAAGGGTACTGTTTTGTTTTGCTTTTGTTTTTGTTTTATTTTTCATGAAAGTATTTGTAAAATCTCTCTGGCATTGATTGATAAATTAGTTCATGTGTTCATTTGTTTTCGTTTGTATTTGTTTTCGTTGTGTTGTTGTTTTAAAAATGTGCATTGTATTGTTTTTGTATTGTATACAGGGTCCCTCAGTAGATCGGTTGTTTAACTGAAAGGACTACCCTGTTGAAATAAAACGTCAATAAATAAATAGATAAATAAATGAAAACACAACAATGAGCACTATGTATCACACCTGTCGATCAGCGAGCAACTGCCACCGGAGTACAATTAATAATGCACGAAGCTATTGGCAGAAAATTATTTGTGGGCTGACATGTGTGAGGCACAATGACCATTGCTGTGTTCAAGTATGTGATACCCACAAATGTGATTACCTTAAGAAAAGTAATTGATGAAAATTCACAAAACCTGCTTCTAAAATTTTACAGGATACACTGTAAATTGTAAAATGCTGAGAGAAGGGAGCTGAGAGAGGGCAAATGAGAAGAGGGAAGTTAAAGAGAGGAGTGTGAGCTAACAGTGATTCCAATAAAGTAGAAGGACAATTAGCATGATTAGAGAGAGGGGCGAGAGGGCAAAATAAAAGTGAAGGCTGTTGAAACAGGATAAGTTACAGAAGAGAGAAGACACTGCGACAAATATTGATAACGATTTGTATTTCAACACAGCCCAAACCTTGATTTGATGCAACTAATCGCTGCATTAAAACAAAAGGTAGCCATTTACAAGTCGACAAATCAAAATTTCTAATACCGCTAAAAATAATATAAAATGCTATAATTATAAGAACATTCCTAGCTATGATGATGCTGGAAATCAACTAGATTTCGACTAGACTTTTTTTTTGGTGTATCCCTCCATTCCTCCATTTTGATTCCCCTCTCAGACACAATACACGTACACTTACACATACTCCGGATCCCCCCCCCCCCCTCTCTCTCTCTCTCTCTCTCTCTCGCTCTCTGCCTCTCTCTCTCTCTCTCTCTCTCTCTCTCTATACATTGTCAAAAAATGTTTTGACGTGGTCTGCCGTAGTAGCTGCCTAGAAATTAGTTAAAATCATATTTTCTTCATTTTTTTTTTCGGCACAAGGGATTTTGTTTCGAGCATATGGCCTAACGTGTCTGCAGGAAAGATATTTCTGTTAGAACATTTCATTTGTTTCGACCAAAATGTCCCCTTTTAAGGATAAAAAGACGGTGCATGTACGACTAATATCTTATATCTATTTTCGTTGTGTATGCAGATTTTACTCACGTCGGTGAAACAATACGTTACTAATGGTAGCCTCAAAGCTTGTCCGAGTTTTGTCCGAGTAGCAACAATTTATTGATTCAGAGTGCGTTCCATCCATTCAAAATATCCAGTTTTATTTTTTCACCAAAATAAAGGGTTTTCAAAAGTTTCAAACTCAAGAGGGACAAACGGTGCTCACTCAACCAGAACAATGGGTTTAGTGTCGGGATAGGTATTAGTGCATCGAGTGATGGATGATAAACATTTAAGGACATGAATTATGCACCAGAAATGGAATTCATCAAAAATTAATGTGACAAAATCCCCAAATTACCCTTGTGACTTTTGAAAAGTGACATTTTTGCCTTTAAAAACTGCCCACTCATGCATGGATCAATGTGCTTGTCACACATAAGTTAGTCAATAAGTTATGGAACAATCCCGACAAATTATTTTGCCCAAAACCTCTTCAATAAAAAGTAATGCCATTATTTTCTTAGGAGGGGGGGGGGGGCGGATAGGTTTTCTTTTAATAATAATGTTTCACGCTGCTCTATTTGGCATCCTATAAAGTTAGTTCAGGATTTCTTATTATGTTTCCTATTATCTTAGGGGAAATGGCTTGAGGGGATATTCTCCAATGGTAACCATATGACTATGACTTTACGTTTTAGGCATTAAAAAAACGATACACTTGTTATAAATATCTCACTGTCCAACAATTTCAATATATTTTCTGTCTCTGCCTTCCTCCGTCTCTCTCCCGGTCTCACTTCACACACATTGCTTGTTGCCCACGCACACATACACAAAAGTCTTTATGCAAACATGATGTACCCAGCTAATAGTAATGACAAAACCAATATAAGCGCACCCAAATCCACAATACCACATAAGAATAAACACAGAATAGTTTCTATTTTTCAAAATATATTATAATATCTTTAAGCCGACCATTGTACATGTTGTACGCAGTTTGTGCTAGAAGCAAGCCTCTTTGAATAAATCCATCAGTCATGTAGAATTGTAATTACAAGCTGAATAATGGCAAATCGATGTGAGTTTTGATAATATTGAATCTTCATCCTGTTCTAGCATGTTTACTATGTAAACAGGCTGTAGCCTACATGTACAAACATAACATGAAGTCACATAAGCCATTTTGATAAATTTATTTCTCTACGAGCTCAGTTAACATTACGTATTACACATTCATGGAATGTAACCTTGTATAATTTATATATACAAATGTCAACTAATAATACATGTTGTAATAATGAAATAAATAATAGAATGATAAACATTTTACCCCTGTGAACAATGAATATCATCGAAACAATATTTTTTCCAAGTTTGGACGAAAATGCAATGGGTCCTAATACAATAATTGAACATCAACCTCCGTAATAGTTAGAAGACGCTCAGAGATCCAATAAATCAATATTTTGTGCATGTAGTGATGAGCTGCATAGAACATTGTCAAATACCATGTAGCAGCTGGGTTTATGCACGGGAATTCGTTTACATGACAACCATGACGTCAACTTTGCACTGACATTAACACAGTACATGTACAGTAGTTATCACGATTTACGACTCCCCCATAAAGTAAAGGGCAATTGGAAGTCCCCCCCCCCCCCCCCAAACACTCACACACACCGCAAATATTTGAACATTTTAAGTTCGGCAAGGTGTTTGTTTTACATCTCTGGGGTTTTCCCCCATCCATTCAAATCCTCATTAATCAAGATTGAGTACATATTTGGTATGAACATACATCATCAATAATTCAGAAAATGTATTACATGTTTAGCGAGAGATGTTAAAAAAAAATGCAAAGTCTTCTCTATTTGAGTTGTCATGTTTGTAGGTCAAACAAAATACGATTGCATACCACTAGATTAAAACAAAATATTTCCTCACAAATACTGGTTTTTACTTTGGATATATATCATATTCTGAGACATTTGGTTAACAACAAGGTGCCTATCACTACTATATTTAAAGTTTCCTCCACAGTGTTACACTGAAATTAAACCTGTCCCCGATGGAAATAGAACGGGCAGTACTTCGATTTAGTACACCACTGCCTCTATCATGTCTATTGCGATATTGCAATTACACGTATGCCTACTGTTGCCAGAAAAAGCACGAATCTGTATCAATTGTACATGTATAAAGCTTACGCATTATATGAATATCATTGGACTAATATGTTAGCTACACGTACTTCATTCCTAGCATTTCAACCCACTCGTCAGAAAATATTTTTTCTCATAAGTTATATTTCAAAAACGATATTCTGTCTACCAATGGTCACATTACGTTTGCTTTTCTCAGGAATTTGCACTCCGAATGCAGACCATGTGTTTAATATAACTTCTGTAATATTTTCCATGTGAATTATTCATGGGTCAAAACAATGTTTTGCAACAACATATCTCTCACTATCGTGCTTCAATCTATTACTTTTCGATATTAATTTCAATGCTCCAGTCCATAGGCTGAGGCACACAGGTCCTCTGGAATTACCTTCATATAATTGATTCTTCTTCGTCGAATTATTTCAATTCAAGCTAAAAACGATTACTATCCAAGGTATACGCATGAAATACTTGCATCTATAGTTTCACACTTTCAGTAATACTCTTCATTTATTCATATCTATCCTTTTCTTATCGTAAGCTTCAGCGGCTGATAATCTAACCATATTTGAGGCTTACTCAATATGATGATGAATAAAAAAAAAAATCAGAGAATCTCGTACACATACTTATATTGTTTTCGTCAATGCCCACAGTCATATTATGCAACAAAATAAGAGTTCTGTATGATAATCACCGTGTTGGTAAAATATGTATATTATTCATGAAATGATATGATTATCATCTTCAGCCAATTTCCATTGGACATGAACAAGAAAATCAAATATTTATCGTAATCTAGATTATGTCATAAGATCATCAGATAAAAACAGTGTGACTAAGTGTCCCATAGGCTTATACAATTTACACAACCATACCCGTGATTTCAATATGAAATACGAAGCCGTTCTTTACAAGAACTACATAGGTACCAGACATCCACATGGGTGTTTCGTTTTGAGGGAGAAATACGTATTGGCAGGTAATATACCTTGTTATTCGGACACCAGGTTCTTTTGGCAAACACACGCTACGGAGACGTGGATTGTGTCCTCTACGTACGGGGAGGTGAAGTTACCGGGGACGGAGCGGCGTAGCACATTACGCTGCTCGTAGACCTCCCTGCAGGCCGACACCTGTCGAAGACCGGGTTGAGTGGTTGGATAGCCGACCAAGCGGGCGACATAGCACTCGCTGCACTCGCAGTAGGCCTGGCGAATGGACTCGGGAATGCGGTTGACGTCGACGTCATTGAAGTACGACCAGGGGCAGAGGCTGCGGTCACGTGGTTTTGATGACTTTACGTGGAGTGTAACGGACTCGCTGCATTTTCGTTTCTCAAGTCTCTCCGTTTCGACACTTACCATGAGGTCTTCGAGTCGGGATTGGAGCTGCGATTCAGAGAGCGCGTGCCACGGGATCTGCGCAGATTCCTTGTGAAATACGCTCGTGCGCACTTCCTCTGTAGTGCGCGACCTGCTGCGATGCGGTAGCGACGTCACAGAGACTACAGCAACAAAGACGATGACCCATATAGCTTTCACGGAGTAAGCCTATAAAATCACCAAAATGAAACAGTAAGAAACACCATGAGTTAGAAAATTTGCATGTCTCATGAGTGAAGAGCAACGACGTAATTAACATTGCGCAGTAACTCTTACGCAGGAATGATAATAACATCCACTATGAAGCATTTTGTGACTTCATAATTATGAACCTAAAAATTTTATTAGCGCGGCTTAAATAGTTTGCTCAAATTGATAAATAAAAATGTTAAACTAACTGTGATAAATGTATGAAGATAAATCATAGACTTTATACAAAAGGGAAGACATGTAAAACACTCGGATGAAAGTAAGGATGTATTCGAGTTTTGCATGGAGTGAACCTCTCTAAAACGAACGAGCGTACTCAAAGAGAAACACTAAACATTTAGTTGAACGATAGGCAATGGTTATGACATTTCACGGTAAAGGATAGAACTTCTAAGTAAAGAAAAGATAAACATAATTATATAAGTGAACGGTATCAACTGAAATGCGTAAAAATCTCACCATTGTTCTGGTCTTCCTATCAAGAACACAAAATATTATACTGCAGGTGAAGTAGAATCAAGTCGTCGTAGGATGTTAGGTAAAAATATTTTGGCGAAATTACTCCTTCTTTCGCTATCGGCTCGCCTGATCAAAGATGACGGGTATCTTAGACAAAATGATGAGTTCTGAATGATCTCTTGGGCTTGAAATTGCCTTCTGTCAAAATGTGACATGAATTTATACTTGTTACAGAGCCCTTATCGCCAACCAACTCCTATTTGCGGCTATCGAAGTTTGATGGAATCACTTGTAAGCTTTATTTATTTTCTTATGCTAGAAATCCTAAAATAGTACAAATGAGATCATGATTTAGAAGAGGTTTCGATATAACACCGCATAAAGCGACAAACTCTTGGGAATTTTCATCCACTGCCCAGTTTTCCCTGAGAAAACGGAAGTAACGTCAAGCACAATTTGTAGTTCCCCATCCGGCATGTTTAGTACGTCTAATGGTCAGTTTGTCAGCCTCTTTTTCAACCAACCAGGACCTGGTAATAGAACAAATAGGAAACACAATAAACTGATTTGATTTGAACATTTACGCAGTCCATCTGCGTAAAGACCATGACATACATGATGTCATGGGAAGTCATATAGTTTCATTAAAAAGGGGGAATTGAGATACATGTAAAGAATATCACGAGGGAGCAAGAGGGAGAGAGAGAGAGTGGGGGGGGGGGGGGAATGAGAAGGGGAAAGAAGAGGTGAGCGGAAATAGAAATGGAAACGCAGAAATAGATTATGGGTTTTGAAATAAAACATTGTTGTCCTGTGTATGTTTATCCTTTTTTGTTCTTCCCGCCCCCAACCCTCCCTTCGATCACTCCCCCATCTCTGTCTGTCTGTCTGTCTGTCTGTCTGTCTGTCTGTCTGCCTCTGTCTGTCTGTCTCTGTCTCTCTCCCTCTCTCAAATGCAAATGTTCGGCTGGATAGCGGATGCCATACTCAGCTGTGCCAATACCACACAGTTGTTCTTCCGGGGTTCCAGAATAGAAAATTTACATCAAAACATGTGATACCTCTTTTTCATGTTCCCTCTCTCACTACCCCCCCCCCCCCCCCCTCTCTGTCTCTGTCTGTCTGTCTGTCTCTCTCTCTGTCTCTCTCTGTCTCTCTCTGTCTCTCTCTCTCTTTCAACCCGTTCTTTTGGCATTTTCATCCCCCTCTCCCGTTTTTCTGTATACCCCCTCTATCTACGTATTACCCTTTTGTAAACTTCGCCCCGCCCCCTCTGGAGAATATTGTTAATCTCGAATACACTTTTGAAATTCATTAAGTTTGACTCATCCTTGCCTTAAGAATTAACAAACACATATATCTTTATTTCAATGCCGTTGGAGCAGCTGAGCTAGCCTAATGGGAGAACAACAGTCATTTCAGGAGAAATGCTGTCATCAATCGTATTACATGTATAGTCGTCCCTCAAGATACAATACTCATCATAATGACATCGGGGAATAGTTATGATATATCGGTATGCATTTTACCATATTGACTTTTCACTAGAGTCAACATTTCTAATTTCCCCTCCAGTTTCATTGTCATGACTACGTACCAACCAAAATATGAACAATCCCGCACTTCGTATGTGAACAGGTGAACGAAGGCGAAGCATTCATATGTTTGTAATACAGAACGTTCATTTAAACTTGTATCGAAACATTAACCGATGGTGTTAACATGTTTTGTAATTATATTTGAAATATAATGACAAAAACGGGGATAAAACTTATCATACACATTGCCATTCCTACTTGGAGAGAGAGAGACAGAGAGAGAGAGACAGACAGACAGACAGACAGAGACAAGGGGGGGGGGGGTAGTGAGAGAGGGATCATGAAAAAGAGGTATCACATGTTTTGATGTAAATTTTCTATTCATGCTAGTGATATCGTGTCAAAATACTTTTGGAAAATAACTGAATGCACTTTAAATTCGTTTTAATGATTTTCTGGTGATTCCTGGATATTCTTCAAGACCCCCGAAAGAATATCTTAGTCATGTTGGCACAGCTGAATGGGGCTACCCAGCCGTGTTCATATAAATACCCGCATTCTTTTAAAGGGTCCCTGCAATCAAAATACATGTTGACTTATGTTGATGCAACTCAGTATGTATATCACAAAATCAGTAACGGCTTAATGGAAATATGTGTCCTTTATTTTAAAATAATTTTTCTATATTTTTTCTCAGCACTGATAAGCCCCGCCTCCAAAAATATCCTCGAACTCAAGATTCTTGTTGTGACATCATCACAGGTATAAATTAGCAAGATAATAGACATAATTTATGCACAAAATAAACATTGCAATGACTACCTGCAAGTGTTTATAATGCCATCGCATGTTTATACAATGTATTTTCCCCCTTGGCAAAGCTAGCACATTTCTGACATAAGGAAACGATTATTCCCACATGAAAGGTCGTTAGGTTGTATTGTGTGAAGACATGTGATGCTCTTGTGGGCAGGTGGGGGTAGTCATTGCAATGTGTAATTTGTGCATAAATCTGTCTATTATCCTGCTAATTTATAACTTTGATGACGTCACAACAAGAATCTTGAGTTGGAGGAAATTTTTGGAGGCGGGGCTTATCAGTGCTGAGAAAAATACAGAAAAAAATTATTTTAAAATATAGGACACATAATTCCATTGAACAGTTAGTGATTTTGTTAAATACATGTTAAGTTGTATCAACAGACATCAACATACATTTTGATTACAGGGGACCTTTAACGGGGACAGTGTTCTCAGCCTTGACTAAGTTCATTGGACGCCACATTAAAAAAAACATGAAACATTATTATTGATTCATTTATTCGGAATCACTGTGGTGTTATTGAGTTTGTTTACGCAATGATTACAGTGCATAATTGCAGTCACCCCTTGTTATGATTCTGTCATAATAATGATAAATTTTCTGACTGCATCAAATTATTCATTTTGCGTACCAAAGTTAGTGGGCGTTTAGTATCCGATTTAAGTTACACCACCGCTGTAAGGAGGAGACCATGAATTTATTAAATGTGTGTGTATCATTCAGAAAGCAACAATGCACGCTGTATGTCAACTCACAATGTCTTTTTCTGTCAGAGGCATCATGAATGATTAGTGACACTGTGTTGCTAGTGGATTCACAGGTGTGCTGCACAATGTGCATTGTTGTAGTGTGAATTAGTTAAATTTGTTCAAAAGTGAGAATATCATAAAATATTTGAAGGGTTATTAAAAGAAATGTCATGATCCCTGATTTTTAAATATTTTACCTCATTTTACTTTAATTATGTGTGAAATTAAATTTGAAATGATTTGTAACATTTTTTTAAACTCATTTTTCTAAATGTCAAAAGGTTTTCTTAACACCGATTGTACTTTAAGTTATTTTGCAACATGTTAACTTTAAAAAAAGATCATTTCTGATGAATAATCAATTCGGAGCAATGGCCATTGTTTATCACATCTATTAACCCACTAGCAACTGACAGCTCAGTGTCATTAAAGGTACCCTGACATCTGTTGATGCAATTAAGTAAGTTTATTTCAAATTCCCTTACTGTTCAATGGAAATTGATGTCATATGTTTTAAAATGATTTTTCTATATTTTTCTCGGCACGGCTATAAAGCCCCGCCCCCAAAAATCCTTCAGCTCAAGATTCCCATCGTGACACCACCAAAGGGAGAAATGAGCAGTAAAATAGACATAATTTATGCACATAACTTGCTATTGCAATGACTACCTCCACCTGCTCACAAGAGCATCACATGTCTTCACACAATAACATCGACAACCTTTCATATGGGAATAATCATTTACTCTGTCACAAATTTGCCAGATATGCCAAGGAAGAAGCAATAGATTTGCATTGCATATCAAACACATGATTGCAGGTACTCATTGCAATGAATAGCTATGTGCATAACTTTGCCGATTGATCAGTTTATTTCTACATTTGATGATGTCACGACGGGAATCTTGAGCTGGAGGATATTTTGGGAGGCGGGGCTTAGCAGTACTGAGAATATGTAGAAACTATATTTGACATATATTTTTCATTGCACAGTATGTGATTTTGTAACATATATACTATTGTACACCAGCAGAAGTTGACATATATTTTGATGTCAGGGGACCTTTAAGGGCCTATCTCACTACCCTGGAGACTAGTTCGCGACTTGCTTGCGATTCCGGTGAGTCGCGGCGGCGTCGCGGCGTCGCGGCGACGTCTCATTCTAGTTGAGGAGACTGAGGAGAAAAACGTTTAATATATGAACTTATACATTTAGTTATACATAGACAGAAAAAAAGTTGCAGCGACATCTCCTTGGTGAGAACGCAAGCAATTTTACGGTCTCATGCATGAAGCGCGGCGACGTCTCTGTCAGTGAGATAGGCTTTTAATTCATAAATGATGGTTCCGACAGAATATATTTTGTGCGTTGGCAAGTGTGATGCACAGTGGGCATTATTTTGTGTCGAATTGTTTAACAGATACACACCCAATTTAATATTTAGATCCACCTACGGTGACTAAAATTGATTGAAAACAGTAACTACTGCAACATATATCTAAAAATTAACAAAATATATAAATTATTCTACCAAAAAGAATAATGAGATTGTGCGGATTACCCAAGACCCAGATGCTTATCGAGAGGAAATCCCCATTATGGTTACGGTAAAGAGAGGAAAGGAAGGAGAAATAAAGTCGGAAGAAAAAGGGAGACATGAATGCAATGGACAAATAAAGGTAAAACCTTTAAATTCTACACATAGACTACTAAGAGTCATATGGCAATATATTATGTTATTTATATTTGCGCTTTATTTGGGCGTTTTCAAATGTCAATTGTTATATTAATGCAGCATTTTGTTCCAACAAACATCATGATCATGGTAGGTTAACAATTATATTGGTACGTGCAAATGTTTACATGTTCGGGTTATATAATGATGAATAGCCGTATTGAGTTTAATATTATCATTAAAAACACATTTAAGTGTTCCTTTAGAAAATGAATGCATGAAATTCGTAACTTAACGGTTTGTTTGGTTTATCGTCAAATTATTGCATTTCGTAAAAAAAAGAGCAATGCGTAAAGATGGTTGTGTATGGCATATGAGTCTTATTTTCTTAAGTGCTTTAAAGTGAAAAAAATATACTGTACTGGGAAGACATAAAGCCTTCAAACAGGTGATCGTGAGCAATCGTTTTACCAATGGTCTTAAAAGTCCCCTGTCATCGAAATGTATGTCGAATTATGTTGATGCAACATAATATGTACATAAAAAAACCACTAACTGTTCAATGGAAATATATATGTGTCCTATATTTTAAAACAATTTTTCTTCATTTTTCCTCAGCACTGATAATATCCTCCAAGTCAAGATACCCCCTGTGACATCATGAAAGGTAGAAATTAGCAAGATAATAAGCAGAATGTATGCACAAACTAAACATTGCAATGACTACCTCCACCTGCCCACAAGATCATCATATGTCTTCACACAATACCATCTAACAACCTTTCATGTGGGAATAATCGTTTCCTTGTGTCAGGAATGCGCTAGCTATGTGATGCTATTATAAGCACTTGCAGGTAGTCATTGCAATGTTTAGTTTAGTTTGTGCATAAATTATGTCTATTATCCTGCTAATTTCTACCTTTGATGATGTCACAGGGGGAATCTTGAGTTGGAGGATATTTTGGAGGCGGGGCTTATCAGCGCTGAGCATGCTGAGAAAAAATATACAAAAATTAGTTTAAAATATAGGACACATATTTCCATTGAACTGTTAGTGTTTTTGTTATATACATATTAAGTTGCATCAACAGAAGTCAACATATATATATTTTGATGACAGGGCCCCTTTAAATTCATGTATTGTCCATTTAAAAGAACTTGCTGAAAGTTATTTGCCCTCAACTGATCCAAATTAGGAGTAATTAATGATTAAATCACAAATCCTCAAATTGCTCGGGCCGAACATTTTGAGAATTTATGATCAAATCATTAATTGTTCCAAATGTGGATCATTTGACGGTCAATAACTTTGACTTGTGATTTCCAAGTTAAAATTTTGGGAAACAATCGTTATTCCAAAGATTCTGAAGGTTCACTATTCCGAAGTTTCGTTATTCCGAAGGTTCGTTAGTCCGAAAACAAAATAAGATTCATTATTCCGAAGGTTCTTATTTCGTTTTCGGATTAACGAACCTTCAGAACAACGAACCTTTTTTCGTTTTCGGAAAAACGAACCTTCGGAATAATGCCACAAATGCTCGGATTAACGAACCGATGTATAGGCAATTAACGTGTTTCGGGATTACGAACCTTCGGAATAACTAACTTTAACCAAACTTTGCATCAATTATTATTACTCATAAATATTTGATTCGGTTGACCTGTGGTATTCTGTGGTTATTTTTCATTTCAGCATATAAGGTATAATTTGTGTATGAATATTATTAACTGAAATAGAAAGATTTGTATCATCATTAAACATAATGGAAAAAAGATGCTTACTTATATTGAAAATCATTTACAAATAATAAAACAAATGATAGTGGATCAAGAACAGATCCTTGAGGAACACCTGTACTTATTTGATGTAAGCTGGATGTATGCATCATATTACATCGACTTAATTTGAATCAAAAGCGCCCAGCGGTCTGTGAGCAAGACTATACGTGTATGTCCAGCAAAGTTTGCGATTTACAACTTCGTCAATTACTAAAAGAGACTATTTGCTTTCTAATATTGACTCACTGAGTAATGTAACCATATATATATATATATATATGTATGTATATATATATATATATATATATATATATATATATATATATATATATAATATATATATATCACGTGTGATCCTTATAAGACCCTACCTCCATTCCCCTT
>CAVLGW020000484.1:0-13149 GCA_963669155.1 Arbacia lixula
TAGCTGATGAAGTTCGAGTAGATTTTGAAAAAAATCTTTTTTGTCGTCCATTTGATAGACAAAAGTCGAATAAAAATAACGATCACAGATGATTATTCTGTTATGTTTTTTGTTCGACTCTGATCATTTTTCAAGTCAACGAAGATTAATTCTTCGATCTAATAGAAAAAAGAGAGTTTGCGCTTTTTTATCCTCATGAATAGGAAAAAAATAAGACTCAGAAGAAGAGGATTTGATTTTGGGTTGTCCACTAAGGCCCGAATCCTCACTCTTGAACCTAGACTTAGGAAAAGAAACTTCGATTTTGGGTTGTCTCGTGGAGAGAACCGCATAATCCGGAAGCTCTTTTTTTATTCTCTTTACAACATCTTGAATTAGAGTGCTTTTCCCAACCATATCGGTTCCTTCAAAAACAAAAAAAAGCTCTTTTTTAATCATCTTTAATCAGAGGAGCGGCTCGTCTTAAAAAAATCTTTCAAAGAATCTATCTTTTCCGAAGTTAAAGCGAAAACTTCGATCTTAATTCCAAGAAAGAGCTTTAAAAACTCTTCGAACTTTTTATCCCCTTTTCAAGAGTTAATCTTTCTTGCGTTATCTTTGTTCGCAGCCCGAATAAGAAGCGCTTTTGAAGAAGCGGAGATCACCGAACAGATTTCGAGCTCGGTTATGAATCTTTTTAAATTAATCTGACCGGAATAGAGAGAGAGATTTTTTCATTGATTATGAATCTTTTTAGTTAGGTTCGGTTCTCTATCTTTTAAGATAAGAGCAAGCTCTTCGTTAGAAAATTTAACTTCGAGAAGCTCGGAGGGCTCGGGAGACGCTTTTGGAACGTTTGTTTTTTTAGAGTTAAAGCAGATCTGAAAAAGAACGATTTCAAAGACGCTTTTAAGATCGATCTTCTGGTTCAAAAAGGAGAAAAAATCTCGAATCCAGAAAGAGAGAATATTTCTGAGAGAAGCGACGCTTCAATCTCTCTCTTGAGGAGTTAATTCTTTTTCTTTTTGAAGATTTTTTTTTATTAGAATGTTTTGAATCTTCTGAATTAAAAGATTAACAAATTCAACTAGATTTGTCCCCGATTGAAAAAGATTTTTAGATATCTTCAAAGCTTCTTCTAGATTTTGCGCGACTAGAAAATGAAGAAATTGAGTCTGCAAATCGTCGCTAATCTGTCCGAAATGGAGGTCGATATTTTTCTTTTTAATTACTCTTCCTTTTTGAACGAAAAACATCTGTTCCAAAATGTTTAAAGCGCTCCTAACAGATCCTTTTGCTTTTTTAGCGATCGCCGAAGCTCCTTCTTTTTCGATATCGATTCCTTCCTTTTTTGATATGCTCAACAAAAAAAGCGACATGTCTTCTTCTCCTAACGGAAAGAAGTTAAATATTTGGCAACGCGACAAGACCGTTGAAGGAATCTTGTGAGGCTCTGTTGTCGCCAAGATAAAAATAACATGAGCTGGGGGCTCTTCTAAAATCTTGAGAAATGCATTAAAGGCGCTTCGAGTGAACATGTGCACCTCATCGATAATTCAGATTCTTTTAGAGGCGACGGTTGGGGCGATAAAAATCTTCTCTTGCAGATTGCGAATCTCTTCGACTCCGTTGTTAGAAGCCGCATCGATCTCTTGAATATCGATCGAGTTTTGAGTTAAAGAGATGCACGCTTTGCACTCCGAGCAAGCTTCCCCGGCGATGTTTTTTTGGCAAACTATCGAACGAGCGAAGATTCGAGCCGTCGATGTTTTCCCGACTCCGTTGAGGCCGGAAAAAACATAAGCGTGATGAGTTTTTCTTTGGATTATCTGCTCAACAAGAATAGAAACAACCTCTTTTTGAGCATAGATTTCGCTAAATTTTTGAGGTCGATGCTTCTGATAAAAGTTTTGATATTTAGATTTCATCATTGAAAAAGTTCAGAGGGTCTTTTTTATACTTCAAAAGCGCTTCCGGCCATCGAATCGAATTAGTTTCCTGATCGTAACATTGCTCCAATAAAACTGCAAAAACACGCTCCAAAGCGAGTGCGCTGCCGTTCAAGGAAGCGACTAGGTGTTTCTTATTGTCTTTTTTCGATCGATGCTTAATATTTAGGCGTCGAGATTGAAAATCTCTCGTGTTAGAGACAGAGGAGACCTCGAGATATCTCTGTTGACTTGGAAGCCATATCTCCAGATCGAAAGTTTGCGCGGCGGAGAATCCGAGATCGCCGCAGCAGAGATTTACAATTCGATAGGGAATCTTCAAAAGCCTCAAAATAGAAGCGGAAACTTGAGTCATCTTTGCAAGCTCCTCTTCGCTCTTCTCAAGCTTTGAAAAGGAGACAATCTCCACCTTGGAAAACTGATGCAAACGAATCATTCCGATGGTCGCTGCTCCTGCGGATCCAGCTTCTTTCCGGAAGCAAGGAGAAAAAGATGTAAAACGCTGAGGAAGATCGGCTTCGACGAATGTCTCCCCTGCAAAAAAATTCATCAAAGAGACTTCGGATGTCGGAAGAAGGTAAAGATTCTCTTTTTCTATTTTAAAAACATCGTCTTTAAATTTTGGAAACTGGCTTGTTCCAAAAAGAGCTTCGTCTTTCAAAAGAAGCGGGAGGTAAATCTCTTCGAAGCCGTGCTTTCGATTATGATCGAGAAAGAAGTTAATCAGAATACGAGCCATTCTCGCTCCCTCTTTTCGAAAGCTCATGAATCCTGTTTTTGACATCTTTACAGATCGTTTGAAGTCTAAAAAATTTAACCTTTTACCGATAGTCAAATGATCGTCTTTTTTTTTCGATTTTGAAAACGAAGATTCAAAAACTATTCGGTTGCTTTTAGAATCGTTTCCTGAAGGGGCTTCGGCAGCGGGAAGGTTCGGAATGAAGGCTGTTTTTTCAAAGATAAAGTCCTTTAAGAGTTGAGTGATCTCAACCATTATCTTCTTTCGGTTTTTGTTTTCTAAGAGAGTGTTTTTATCCTCTTTCGAAGCTCTGTCTTTTTTATAAACTGTCTTTAAATCTGAATTTAGTTGTTCACTAAATCGAAGAATATTTTTATAGATCTCTCAGATCTTACCGAGCAACTTCAACTCTTTTGAAAGATTCGGATTTCGTCTCGAGATTCGAGCAATTCCCTCTTTAGAAAAGAGAGTCTTTAAGTCGTTCATTTAATAGAATCTATTTTGTTTTTGTTGAAAAGCTTGTAATTGCTGTGATTGTTTCGTTTTCATCGAGATCGACTAGCTTTACTCCCGCTGCGGATCGCGTCTTAAAAATTCTTGTTTGATCGAAATCGAAGATTATGAACTTTCCGGAGGATCGAGCGATTACTAAAAGGTCATCAGGAAGAACGGACAGAGAGCCGACGATCTGATTCTGCTGCTTTTTTAAAAGCTTCTTCACTCCGAAGACTCCTTTGGCACCTCGTTTCGTCTTTCGATAAACATCGATTGGAGTTCTCTTACCGAGACCGTTCGATGTCACCGAGAGAAGAGAGCAGCCGTCGTGAACAAGGCTGGAGCCGGTTACATAGCTTTTTCCATTTTCCATTCGCGTACCGATGACACCTTTCGCAGAGCGTCCAACAGCCGAAATCTCTTCTGTCGAGAAGCGAACGATTCGATTGTCGCTCTTACTGATAATCACATCTCCAGGCTGATCGAGACGAAAGACAGAGAAAACATCATCAAACTCGTTGAGTTTAATCGCGACCTTCCCGTTTCGATTGATGCTCTCGAAATAATCGAGTCGCGTCTTTTTGATGATTCCTCTCTTTGTAACAAAGACGAGGAACGAGTCTTCTTTTGCTTCCGATCCTACAAGAATTGTTCGCACCTTTTCCTTATAAGGATCCATCGCGATCAGGTTTTGAATCGGAGTTCCTTTAGCGACTCGTCCGAGATCGGGAATCTTTCAGGCTTTAATTCGAAAGACTTTTCCGTTGTTAGAAAAGAAGAGAAGGTCGTCGCGTGAACTTGCTTCGACTATCTGAATAATCTTATCTTTATCGTTGAGCGAGATGCCACGAACTCCGACTCCTCCGCGCCGCTGATTGCGGAAAAGGTCGAGGTCGACTCTCTTGACATAGTTTTCTTTTGTTAAGCAGACGAGAACACGCTTCTCGAGAATCAAAGACTCTTCGGAGATATCTCCGAAGCGATCAGACTCGAGAATCTCTGTCAAACGCGGACGAGAATACTTCTTGGAGAGCTCCTTTAATCTTTCGATAAGCTTTTGTTTTTGTTTTTCGGGAGAAGCGAGAAGAGCTTCAAACTCTGAGATTCGAACGGTGAGATCTTTAATCTCTTCAAAGATCTTCGTTCGTTGAAAGCTCGTTAGAGTTTGAAGTTTCATCTCGAGAATCGCTTTTACTTGGCGCTCATTAATATTTAAAAACGGCATAAGTTTAGTCTGAGCGTCGCCGGCATTCTCAGACTCCTTAATCGTTTTAATGACGGCGTCGATCTGAGAAAGAGCTTTTTCAAGACCTTGTAAAATTTCGATTCGAGATCGATCTTGCTTCAGCAAAAATTTTGTCTTTCGAACCATAATCGAAATCTGATGGTCGACATAATGGCGAAGCACCGTAATCAGTCCCATCAGCTGCGGCTTGCGATCATGAAGAGCGAGAAAGTTTACAGAGAAGGAGGTTTGAAGAGGAGTCATCTTGAAGAGCTTGTTAAGTACGAGATCGACATACTGCTCTGACTTAACGGTAACTATTAGACGAATTCCAAGACGATTCGACTCGTCTTTGAGGTCTGAGATATAGTTTATTTTTTTTAGTTTTACGAGCGAGATAATCGCTTCGATAAGCCGCAACTTATTGATATGATAAGGAATCTCTGTAAAGACGATGTTAACTCTATTGTCGGCATTTTCAATCTTATATTTCGCTCGCAACTTATAGCTGCCGCGACCGGTTTCCAGAATCTTAATAATCTCTTCCTGAGTGTTTACAAGAAACGCTCCTGTCGGAAAGTCGGGTCCTTGAAGTATTTTTTTCTCAACGATGTCGCGAACCGTAAGATTCGGGTTTTCGAGAAAGGCGATAATCGTAGCAAAAGTCTCAGAGATGTTATGAGGAGCGATCGATGTTGCCATTCCGACGGCGATTCCTCTGGATCCATTTAAAAGAATGAGAGGAATGATTCCGGGCAGAACCTTTGGCTCTTGTTCGGAAGAGTCGTAGTTAGGAACAAAGTCGACGGTATCGTACTGAAGCTCGTTAAGGTTTTCTTGAATAATCTTGGAGAGGCGAACTTCGGTGTAACGCATCGCCGCCGGAGCATCGCCGTCGATCGAACCGAAGTTTCCATGTCCCGAGATAAGCGGTTCGTTAATCGAGAAGTCTTGAATCATTTTTGTCATCGCCTGGTAGACGGCGGCGTCTCCGTGAGGGTGATATTTACCGATAACCTCACCGACAACTCGAGCAGATTTTTTAAAGGGCTTGTTAGCATAAAGGCGAAGCTCGTTCATCGCGTAGAGAATTCTTCGATGAACCGGTTTGAGTCCGTCGTCGACATCAGGAAGAGCTCGAGAGATGATTACCGAAAGAGCATAACTTAAGAATTTTTTTCGACAATCTTTTTAAAGGAGCGATCGAAAATATTGTTGTTGAAGTCTTTTTCGAGAAGCGAGTCTTTATTTTTCATTATCTGTTTAGATGTCTAGCTCTTTTTCGTTCATTAAATTAGAGTTTTCAACGATGAATCGCTTCCGACCCTCGACCTCTTTCCCCATCAGAAGCTCGATAATCTTATTTGAGCTTGTAAGGTCTTCGATAAAGACTCTTTTGAGCGAACGATATTCAGGGTTCATCGTCGTCTCTCACAGCTGTCCGGGGTTCATCTCTCCGAGTCCTTTGTAGCGTTGAATCTCGTATCGTTCTGGCGCTTTAGCGAGCTCTTCTTTGAGTTTTTTGTCATCGTAGATGTAGGTCGATTTTTTCCCGATTTTTAACTTATAAAGCGGAGGCTGGGCTAAAAAAACATGGCCGTTTTTAATGAGGTCGGGAAAGAAGCGGTAAAAGAAAGTTAAGAGAAGAACAGCGATGTGCGAGCCGTCGACATCGGCGTCGGTCATGATTATGATTTTATGGTAGCGAAGCATGTCAGAGATCGAGATCGTAGCGCTCTCTTCGATCTCTTCGGCGGCGTTCAAGTCTTGAATGTTTCTATAAGTAAACCCAAGCGAAGAGATAAGATCGGAGATTTCTTCGTTAGCAAAAAGCTTGGTTTGTGTTGTTCTTTCGGAGTTAATAATCTTTCCTTTTAGAGGCAGAATCGCTTGAAACTCTCGGTTTCTTCCAAGCTTAGCGCTTCCTCCCGCAGAATCTCCCTCGACAAGAAAAAGCTCGCGCTCTTCTTTATTTTTGGAAGCGCAATCAGCGAGCTTCCCAGGAAGCGTCGAATTCTCAAAAATCTTGTCTTTCTCTTTAATTTCTTTTATTTTCTTTTCGATCTCGAGGCGCATGTTGTAAGAACGAAGAATCTTGTTAAAGATTAGTTTTCGATCGCTCGGATTTTCTAAAAGAAACTTCTCATAGTTTTGGGAGACGATACGATAAGCGACAGATGCGGTTTCGCTGTTTGTTAACTTTGTTTTTGTTTGCCCCGAAAACTTGGGATCGGGGTGCAAGATAGTGAGAATTCCGGTTACTCCCGACATGCAATCTTCAGGCCTAAGATCTTCATCCTTGCCGTTAAAGGCCTTAAACTGTCTCATGATTTTTCGTGTAGTTCAGGTAATCGCTTTTTTAAAGCCGCGCTCGTGAGCGCCTCCTTCGTGAGTCTTGATGTTGTTACAAAAAGAAAGAATATTTGGATTGGAAGAGTTTGTATAGCGAAAGATAAAGCGACAAGTAATCTCGTTCATCTCGTCCTTACCGTAAACAGGAATCTCCTGTTGGTTAACAATAAGTGCTTCGTTTGTCAAGTAGTCTAAAAAATCACGAATTCCGTTCTTGTGGTAGAAGTTTTTTTCGATGCTGTTTCGTTCGTCTCGAAAGATAATGCGAACTCCGTCGTTAATAAATGCAGTCTCTTGAAGCCGTCTCTCGATCTTTTCGGAATTAAACATGTAGGGCTCGTCGAAAAGACTTAGATTGGGGCGAAATTTAACGAGGGTCCCTCTTCGCTTCGGGTCTCCGCTCGACGCCTCTACTAAGTCTTGAGTTTTGTGTCCGTTTTTAAAGCCGATGGAGTATACTTTTTGATCTCGAAAGACCTGAACATTGAGAACAGCAGACATCGCGTTGACGACAGTCGATCCGACGCCATGAAGCCCTCCGGAAACCTGGTAGGTTTGAGAGTCGAATTTTCCTCCAGCGTGAAGAGAAGTAAAAACTGTTTCGATTGTTGAGAGCTTTGTTTTTGGATGAATTTCCGGAGGAATTCCTCGGCCATTATCTTCTACTGTAATAACGTTCTTGTCGCTAATCGTTAACCGAATCGTATCGCAGAAGCCAGCAAGATATTCGTCGAGAGAGTTGTCGATAATCTCTCAAATAAGATGGTGAAATCCGTCTTGGTCGGTGCTTCCAAGATACATTCCTGGTCGCTTTTGAACAGCCTTGACTCCTTCGTAAATCTTAATCGATTCGGCTGTGTATTTTGCGCTCATAATCTTTTATCTGGCTCTTTAAAAAAAAGACTTAAATGCAACTTTTTTTGTTGTTTGCATCTCTTTTTTGATCGCTCTTTATGCTTCTTTAATTGTACCTTTTATTTGTGTTTTTACTTGTAAATACAAGAGCTAAAAACAGAAGCTTAAAGATTTCAAAAAGGCATAATTAAATGAATTAGATTGTCGTTGCCCTTTTCCTGAATTCGAATCGGTCCGTTGTTGGCACAAAATACGATTAAAACCTTCTCTTGAGAGAAGCTTTTAAGGGTCCTCAAAAGAAAGTCAGACTTGATGTTCGCTCGTTGATTGGGGCCTTCAACAGAGAGCGTTGAGATCTCTTCGAGGGACGATCCTGTTTGGCTGCTCTCCGGCGAAGAAGTTTTAAAAGATTTGTCTTCAAAGATGAGGAGCACGCTAGGAATCGTCTTTTTTTCGAAGAGAACAGAGATTCTTTCTGCGGCTCTAATCAACTCATGACGATTGCATTCGATCTTCGTATCTTGAGTAAGATCTAGCTGCGCCTGAATATTAGGAAATTTCTCTTTAATAGTTAAAGTCGAAATTGTAATCGTCGACGACGGCTCGAAAAAGACATCGTTCTCGTTAAAAAAAACAGAGATCTCTTCGTCGACCTCTTCTTCGCGGCTTCCGGAGATTCGAAACAGCTCATAAAAGACTCGAGAAGGAATCAACGCAGACGCGGTTCCAGCAATCGAAGCAAGCTTCTTGTGACAGATTCGGGCTCCGTCTGTAGCGGTCAGCGTTAGCTCGCCGCCACCGAGAACAAAGTTGACGCCCTGAAAGATAGGCTCGGCGTCCTTATTCAGAGAAACAAAAGCGACCTCGTTAAAAATCGAAGAGAGAAGCTTTTTAGAGAGGACGATCTTAGCCTTGCGATCGTTTGCTCGAGGCTCTTTTCAACCGTCCTGATCAAGGAGATGAATTTTGTTTTTTGAGCGCCCTGAAACGATATTAATCAAGTTGTTGTCCAGCCCAGAGATAGTGATATCCTGTTCCAGCTTTTGAATCAGTTCGTTAAAGTTATATGCCCGAACGATAATTTTCTTTTTTCCTTCAATCTTCACATTTTCCGAGGCTCTGATGGTTCTTTTTATCTCGATGCCGTTCCCTTCGTCGATAACAAAAATCGACAAAGAGCTCTCTTTTATTTCAATGAAAAATACAGAAAACAGAGGAGATGTTGCGAAGTAAGGGATCTTGTAGAGAGAGGTGAGGACTCTTTTCAGGATGCTAGACTTTATCCGGACATTAAACATAACTTATTTTTAAACTTATTATTTTTCTTAATTTTATTATTAGTGTGTTAATTTTGTGAATAAAAATCTAAACCTCGTTAATTGTGAAAAATCTATGTATTCTGAAATGGAACAGAGTGTGAAATTAATTATTTAAAGATTCTCTTTTCGATAAGAGCGATCTCTTTTCTAAAATTAGCATCTCCAATCATCTTTTCTTTGATTTTTTTTTCAGCGTTAAGCGCCGTTGCGTGATTGCTGGCGTTGAAGTTTTTGGAGATCGCAAGGAAGCTTTGTTTTGTCAGCTTTCTTGAAAAATAGATCGCCACGTATCGAGCTCTAACAACCTGTCTTGCTCGCGAGGTCGTTCCGAGAGAGTTATAAGCGACATCGTAGAACTGTGAGACGACGCTTTTGATTTTTTTTATCGAGATCGAAGACACGCGCTTCTCCTTAATTCAAGGATACTCTTTTTCGAGATCCTCAAAAGAGATTTCTTTTTTTTTGTTTAGCTCGTTACTAAAAGAGATCGTTTTGATCACCCCTTCCATCTGGCGAATGTCTTGTCGAAAGATTTGAGCTATTTTTTGAACCGCCTCTTTAGAGAGCGTTTCTGGCTTTTTAATGTAGAGGGCAACCTTTCTTTTGGCGATTTCTAGAGCCGACTCCGGGTCTGGGAAGCCGATCTCTAAGTTAAGACCGCTATAAAACCGCGACTTCAGTCTTTCTGTGAAGCCTACGAGATCTGCGGGCTGCCGATCGGAGGTCATAACTAGATCGATTTTTTTTTCTTCTGCTCCCTTGAGAAGATCGAACAAAAACTCCTGGGTTTTTTCTCGTCCAGATAGGCTTTGGATGTCGTCGAGAAGAATAATTTTCGCATCTCAAAAAGCCTTCTTTCAGGCCACAATTTCATTTCTTTTTTCTTCTTTGTTTAAGATGCTCAAAAGGCCGTAAACTTCTTCTCCAAAGTCGCCGGCATGAATGTATTTAATCTTTTTTTTGGGGATCGAATTGCTCGCCATTTTTTTAAGAATCGTCGTCTTTCCGAGCCCGACATCTGCGTAAGTAAAAACAAAGCCTCATTCGTTTTTTTCTTCTCAGATTTTCTCCAAAATTTCGATAAAGCTTTGATTGAATCTTCCGATAACAAGCTCTCCAAAGCTAATCTTTTTTATTTCCTGATCTTTTTCGTCAGAATCGATTTCGATTCTGACCCTTATCTCTCTATTAAGTTTCTCTCAAAGCTCTTTCTCAAAAAGTCTGGATATTCCTTCTTTTACAAGAATATCTTTTTCTGTTTTGGAAGAAACAAGAAGAAGCGCTTGCCCCTCTTCCGCCAGCTTCGGTCGAATCGGAATCAAAAAATGATTAATAAAAACCAAATCACGCCCTCTTTTAAGCTTTTCAAGAAATTTATTTCAAGCTGAAGAAAGGCTCTGTTCTCCGAACGCCATTTTGAACTTATCTATTTTATATAGTCAAAAATAAAATCCGTTTTTTCTCTTTAAAAGATTTAAAATCAATGTTATCAAACGAAATGAAAAGGCCGTATCAGCCCAAAAAGATTAAACGCAAGAGAAAGCACGGCTTTTTAAAGCGAATGGAGACCGCAAAAGGGCGCGCAACTTTAAAAAGAAGAAGGCAAAAAGATAGAAAGAGATTAACTGTTTAGTTTTTGTTTTGAAGAGACTCGATAGTTTTTCGGTTAAAAAGGTTTTTTTAAAGGGTAAAAAGGTCGTATTTGGATCTTTAATCTGCTTCTTTCAAAAAGACGAAAAAGAAGAGTTCGGTTTTGCGGTCGCCGTTTCTAAAAAAATTGAAAAAAAGGCCGAAAAAAACAAAGTTAAAAGAAGAGTTCGTTCTCTAATTTACTCTCGCTCCGATCTATCCAAAATTCCGTTTCGAGTTGTCTTTCTCGCTAAGCGGACGGCGCTCACGGACTCTTTCTCTGTTTTAAGGTTGAATTTTGATCGTGCAGCCGCCTTTTTTCAAAAGACTTAAGTTTAAAATATCTAAGAAAAATGACGGCCTCCCATATCGGTTTTAAGGGTTGAGAGAAGTTAGAGATAAACCCGAAGAAGAAAACAAATCCGTTCAGAAGAGCTTTTGGGATTCTTTTTAATATCTTTCTTTTATTTTTGGTTGTTGTTTTTTTTTGAGGAATCGGGACCCTTTTTTTTAATCAGAAGAGCATTAGTGCTGGTCAGGTCGTAGAAGAATATCATGCGGAAACGCTCAAAATGAAGACTTTTAACGGCTCCTTCTTTGAGATCAGCTCTGGGTTTGAAAGAGAGATCGAGAACATTCGCAATCTCAGCAACGGCAACACGAGGGCCTATAACATTCCGATTATCTCGCTCGGAAGATGGAACGGCGTCGATAATCAGATTCATCAGATAAGGTTTGCGCGCGGCGATTCTTTTGCTCGCATTTGAGAGATTACAAAATCTCTATTTTTTGTTATCTTCGTGATGCCCATTACCTGGCTGATTACGAAGATTATTCTGCTATTCGGATGATCGAGTTCGAGCAATAGATATGGAGGCACACATAATCTTGTAATCTTCATCGCCGGTCTTTTTGTTTCTGTTTTCTTATTGAAATTAACTAGCTTCTTTACTGCTGTTCGCGAGCACAAGAAAAAAGCTCAAATGGACAGGCTCTCTAGCAAAGTGGAGAAGATTAAAAGCAAGTATCGCGGAATAGAAGGCTTCGCTTCGCAACAACGGCAGCAAGCGGAGATTAATGCGCTCTATAAAAAGCACGGAATTAACCCGCTCACCTCCGCTCTGCAGGCGTTCGCATTCGCTCCGCTTTTAGCGACCGTCTTCTCGTTCGTTCGAAACGGACTAATCGTTAAAAACTCGAACACAGCCGACTTCGTTCTTCAGGAGAGCATCTGATCAAAGATTTCGAATCTCTTCGGATCGAATGTTCGCGATGTTTTTGTTATCTACTGGCCGTTTGTTCTTATCTCGGTTTTATATCTAATCTTGACGGGATTAAACTTTTACATTACTGATGTTTGAGCGGTGAAAAAGAAAGCCAAAGTTATTAAATTGGATGGAGGCAAGGGCGGCTGAAATAAGCAGAAGATTACCAAGTGAGCTGTGAAGATTATCTTCTTTATCTTCTTTTTTACGCTTCCTGTCGGAACTTCAATCTATTGGTTATTCACTCTCTTTTTTGACTCTACTCAAAAGGTTGTAGTCGAATCTTATTTTGCTCGAAATTCGCGAAAGAGATAATGTTTGACACTCATATTCACCTCTTCGATTTGCGCTCGGCAGCGCTCGAAAAAGAAGCTTTTTCTTTTATTTCTAGCTCTCCTAACTACTACTGCTTGAATGTCGGGATCGATTTGAATACTAGCCGCAAGGCGCTTGCTCAGTCTTTAAGTCACGAGCGAATGTTTGCTGCGATTGGAGTTCATCCAAACTACGCGAATAGTTGAAAAGAATCGAGCGAAGCGGAGCTTGAATCTCTTCAAAAAGAACCAAAAGTAGTTGCTATTGGAGAGATTGGATTGGATTTTTTTCGAAATTTTTCTTCTCAAGAAAAGCAGATTGAAATTCTTAAAAAACAGCTATCTATTGCGGAGAGGAGCAGGCTTCCGGTCTTGCTTCATATTCGCAAAGCCTACGAAGCGACGCTTGAGATTTTAAAAAACTATCGCGTCTCCGGCCTCGTTCATTGCTTTAGCGGGAACCTCGAGACCGCTAGACTTTTTATCGATATCGGATTCTTTATCTCTTTCTCTGGAACGATTACTTTTAAAAACGCGTCTTCTTTGAGAGATGTCGTTGCCGCCGTTCCGCTTTCGCGAACTCTGGTCGAAACCGACGCTCCTTATCTCGCTCCGGAGCCGCATCGCGGTCAGAAAAACCGCCCCGAGTACCTCATCAAAACTATCGAAAAGATTGCAGAGATAAAAAATTTGAGCGTTTCTGAAGTAATCGCAGCAACGGCCGCCAACGCAAAAAGACTCTTTAAACTTTAGGCTAAGTGGTGGTTCAGGGCAGAATTGAACTGCCGACACCTTGTGCTTCAAACAAGTGCTCTACCACTGAGCTACCGAAAACCACATCGAGATGTTTTTGCTCTCAAGCCACATGACGTGTGGAGCGCCACCGAAGATCGAAAATACCACTTGCACTCAGCAAGTACAATGTCAGTAAGATTCTACAGCAGAGCAGCCTAATCAACTGTCTTCGCATACAAAGTTATTCTTTCAAGAGATATTCAAAAGCTGCTTGCCAGATTCCAAACTGCAGT
>CAVLGW020000485.1:0-13123 GCA_963669155.1 Arbacia lixula
TTTTTGTTTAAAAGTCACAAGTTTGCTCCAGAGTTACATTAACAATACCCCAAAGCCCAATGAGTTTGGTACCATCTTGTAAAAAAATGATTGGCTTCTATATGATTAAAACAAATATTCCATTCAAATTCAGAAAGTTATATGATGAAAACAAATATTCCACTCAAATTTTGAAAATTCAAGAGGCACTATCCAAATTTGCTAAGATAGTTCAAGTCTACATACGTGCCAAATGTGGTGCTTTAAGACAAAAGTGAACAATATTCAGCTGTGCCACTGGACATTAGAGTTTTTAATGAGTCACAGCTTGTTCCCCCTTTTCAATCTTTAACCCTATACTAGACACTATAATAGGTGAGGTTAATGTTATCACTACTAAGTCACAACTAAGTCTAGACGCAATCACAATTCAATCCTCATTCTACCTCTGCACAAGAAGGTGTGGGTTGATCAGGGGAGGGGGGGGGGGTGGCCTAAATTTTCATACCTACTTAACCTACTAAACTATACTTATTGGTTACATGCAGCTGCGTACGTGCTTCGGAAAGAAGTACGTAGACTTCACAGCGTAGAACATGGAATACCATAGCCCATGATGTCGCTTCTAACGTCAATCATCCGTCTTCAATCATCCGTCGTACGTACGTACGTCTACGTCGGCCACGCTAGGCAAGCGATCGAGCTGCTTGCCAGGTATTTCTATATTTAGCCATCTTCTTAAAGGACGGGATCGTATGTTACCACTTACCACCTATCAATAGTGGAGGGTAAGAAAGAACGTGAAGCCTCCACTGATGATGATCAGGCAGAAGGAGGAGAAAAAAAAAAGAAAAGAAGAAGAAGAAGAAGAAGAAGAAGAAGAAGAAGAAGAAGAAGAAGAAGAAGAAGAAGAAGAAGAAGAAGAAGAAGAAGAAGAAGAAGAAGGAAGAGGAGGAGAAGAATGAGAAGAAGGAGAAGAAAAAAAGGAGGAGAAGAAGAAGAAGAAGGAGGAGGAGGAGAAAAAGAAGAAGGAAGAGGAGGAGAAGAATGAGAAGAAGGAGAAGAAAAAAAAGGAGGAGAAGAAGAAGAAGAAGAAGAAGAAGAAGAAGAAGAAGAAGAAAAAGAAGAAAAAGGAGAAGAAGAAGAAGAAGAATAAGAAGAAGAAGAAGGAGAGTAGAAGAAGAAGGAGAAGAAGAGAAGGAGAAGAAGGAGAAGAAGGGGGAGAAGAAGAAGAAGAAGAAGAAGAAGAAGAAGAAGAAAAGAAGGAGAAGAAGGAGAAGAAGAGAAAGAGAAGGAGAAGAAGGAGGAGAAGAAGAAGAAAACCAGAAGAGGAAGAAGAAAAAAAAAGAAGAAGACAAAAAGAGGAAGAAGGAGAAGAATGATGACAACAAGATGACAGAACGGAATTTGAAGATGCACAGGGACACATTAAGGGCTTAATTGACGTACCTCAATTGCGTCCACCGTGTTAACAAGTTACATGTATCAGTTGTCATCAGTGCTAAGTTATAAATCACCGGCGTTACCGTGCGAAATACTGACTTGCTATCTTCACTAATAAATATATATATATATATTTTTGTAATTTCACTTATCCATCATCGCAATTATCATCAATAAGACTAGAAAACGTAATATGATTATTTAAATTCATCACTGTATTAGCTTATGATGGGAATCGAATAATTAAGCCGTTATAAGTCCAGAATGATTTATTGATTGGTTTGCAGAAATGTATAAAACTTAGTTATTGCTTTTTAATTGATTTGTTTTCCATTACGAGGCCTACATTATGGCGTTTCCCTTTTTGCATACACATGAACTAATTCGTTACATCATTGTCATCGATGTGCACGTAGTCTCAATGTTATGTACAGACCAAATATCAGCAGAAGTGGCCAGCATGCTGCATAGGTCTACGTGATTTTTCTAGTAACAGCTGAAATACACAGATGATACACAACGATAATGACACTTCCATAACAAGTTAGCTACAGAGGATACAATAGAGAAAAGTCTCGGTTAAGGCTGAAGACGACGACGACGACGACGACGACGATGATGATGATGATGATGAGAGTGAGGAGGAGGATTATGACGGTGATGATGACAATGTTGATAAGGATGATGATGATGATAATGACTAATAATCATTTGATTGATAATGCTGATTAGATCGATAATTATGGTTATCATTATTATTCCTCATGTCAACTAAAGAGCAGTTAAATTGGCAGAATAACATTTATAAGAACACCACGATATGCAATCATATTATGCAGTATCATTTGTGTGCACACTTAGGCCTATGAAAAAATACAGTATGCAGTATAGCTAGTTTTTTCTTGAAAGTACAATGCACAATAGCTTCATGGTATTAGTATAAAAATGATGATGTTTATTATATTTGAAAAAATGCAGAAATAAAATAATGAGGAGCAGGAGAAAGATATGAAAATAACGGGGGAGGGGTGCAGGTGTAGGTGGGGGGGGGGGGGGGGTTGGGTGGGCAAGGAGGAGAGAAGGAGGAGGCGGAAGCGATCAGGGCAGGATATGGGTCGACGAGGAGGCAGATGAGGCCTCATGTTGATCATCGTCGAGATGATATTCAGAGAGTTTGATACCATATGCTGAGGTTGAAAAAGATGATCATGATTACACGTAGGCTACTGCCGTATGAAGATAATACTGATGTTGATAAATCTGATGACAATTAAGACGATATTTTGAAGGAAAAGAAGGAAAAAGAAGAACACCAACAACACAACTTTGATCTGTAAACTGATTTGATTGATATTCTTGATAAAATAAATCTCCTTGATACACAGCTAATACTGTACCGGTCACGTGATTATTTGGAAGGCACAGTGGTCACATGACTAACAAGCGTCGACTGCTAAACTAGGGCCAAGGGCAAGGCAAGAGGCTGTTTTTCTAACCTCATAAGTTGAGGTATTCGCTGTTCCTCCAATTCAACTGATTTGTATGTAATAAAATCATGTCAGGAGTCAGGACAATTGCATTGGTAAGAGCTGAACCTTTTTTCGAAACGCATGTTACGAGTGTAAATTTAGATCTCGATCGATATAATTATTGTCAGAACTTGTTGCCACCGCACCGCGCGCATATTTGCACTGTACACTGAGTACCAAGTATGCATGAGGCTGGACGTAGCCGCCCGACGCTTCGGGTGCGGGCGGGCCTTGACACACCGCCGCGTGTAGACTAAACTTACGTGTTCATATTGCCCAATTCACTAATGTTATTGAATCTTCTGAATCTTCTGAAGTATAGTCGACAGGGCGGCGTCCACCGCATATCGCCAACTTTTGATGTAAACATCGTGTGTGCTACTGCTGGGACGCTGCGAGCGCACATTTAAAGCTGTCTACGGTGGTTGCCTCGACTATTTCCTCCCGTAATCTATTCCAGTCCCTTGGTGTTCTTACAAAAAATGAGTTCCTATATGTATCTGTTCTTGCAAATGGGATAATGATTTGTGCTTGATTATTTATTGATTTATTTTTTATTTTATTGTACTCTATAACGTACTTAGCGTTAAGTATGTGCATGCATGGAACAATTTTGCTTGACAAAAAAATTGTGCATGAGTAAGGCCATGTAAAATTGACTTCATGTTGATCATCCCCGCCCGCTTCCTTTTTTCCACCCTCCTCCTTTTATTTGATATTTGATATATTTTCTTTTTATTCAGAAAACAACACAGAATTTTAAAATATGCATCTTTTCCACCTTTTCTTCAAATGCACTGTTCAAATATTATTGAACAAACAATCTAAAACTCTAGAAAAAAATGTAGGGACAGTGATTTTCCGCGTCAAAAATGGTCTTTTCCCGTTTCAGCAGGTGAAAATGGACATTCCGTTTCCCCATAGACTTTGTGTAGCAGAATGTGATCTGTATTCTAGACCTTTTGAAAAAAATTGTCTTACTGTACATCTTTCATTAAAGGGTTACTAAATTAGAAAAATAAGTTACAACTAATCTATGTTAAATTATCCACTGAAAACAAATTTCACATTTGCCGCAATGAAGTCTCATTTTGATGAAAATTTGAAAAAAACGCACACCTCCAGTGATGTCAGAAAAGTCAAAATGCCATCAATGCCAACAGCGTGTACGGAAGTCAACAATAGACCATTTTCGTAATGTATTCACAACTGTCCCCCTAACTGCGAAGTATCGCGTTATTGCATTCACCTGTATCTTGTCATTCAGATTCAATGAATGGAATGCACTTTGAATCTATTAGTTGTTGCTACTCGGATAAACCTCGGACAAGCTTTGGGGTTCCCTGTACAAGAACGGTGTGAATACAATATGTTATTCACATCGTTGGCATTTATGGCATTTTGACTTCTGTGACGTCACTGGAGGCATGTGTTTTCAAAGTTTCGTCAAAATGAGACTTAATTGCGACAAACCAATGTGAGATTCGTTTTTAGTGGATGATTTTACGTAGATTAGTGGGAACTTATTTTCTAATTTTGTAACCCTTTAATTTCCTCTCCAGGTGACTGGTGCCAACAAGGGCATCGGCTTCGGCATTGTGAGGGCGCTGTGTAAACATTTTGGTGACCGTGGCGAGGTCTATTTGGGAAGTCGAGATGAGGGGCGTGGTCAGAAGGCCGTTGAGACCTTAAAAAGGGAGGGGCTTAACCCCAAATTCATCCAACTGGACATCTGTAATAATGATCACATTGAGAAAGTAGCGAAGTACTTCAAGGAGACCCACAATGGCCTAGACATCCTGGTCAACAATGCAGGGATTGCCTTCAAGGTATGATTATTAATTTTGTCCTCTGAAAGAAATATCTTCTGGGGTATTCCTGCCTTAATAGTCCCAGAACTACTACTACAACTACTACTGTTAATAGAGTTCTATCATTAAATGTGACATTTGTAATAATTGTGATATGATGATACTTATATACTTTATTGCAAATATAGCACATTTTATGATTTTTAGCTGTCAGTGCACTTTGATTCTTCAATCCAAACAATATGTTTACATTTTTCATCAGTTATAATCAGGGTTTTTTTCTTTCAGTGACAGATTTGTGTATTTGATGATATACAGTGTCCTAGAGTTCATTCATTATTATACTATCAGGTTTGGCATATATTGCCCACTTTTAAAAATGAGATAAGAATAGTATGTAAAATACACATAGTTATACTAGTTATTTTTATACGTTCTGTACATTCGTTTCTCAAAAAGGTGGCAGCACCAGAACCTGACAGCATTCAAGCTCCAGTTACCATAGAAACCAATGTTTTTGCAACTCTTCGTTTGAGCCGGGCTTTGCTTCCACTTATTCGATCTCATGGGAGGTAAGTCACTATGATATAAATGTGTCTTTCATTTATCTGCTATACAAACAAAATCTTTGATCGATTCATAACAAAGTAAAGACAGTTTAAAAAACTAAAGTAAAAAATGGTGTATGTTACAAGAATGCATGCTACTGCTACCACATAATTATCTGCACTGACAAATTGAAAATGCCCCTTGTGCAATGATATTAGAACTTCATCCTCTATCTACTCTAACTCCACTTGGAAAATAGTGAATTTAATGATGGAGCTATTTTGTCACAGTCATCACCAAATTAAGCATTATTTACATTGTATTGTAGTAAGGCCACCAGAGATGAAACAATCTAGTGCAGTATACAAATTCTGTGACCGGGTCCTGTGATTGAACTTATGTCGTATGACTGATCTGATCATGTCGTCCCATGTGGCCTTTAAACTGAAGTTCACTTCGAAACCTGTTTGCTATGTGACACCATGGACTCTTGCTACAAAGAATCTGTTGCAACCAGCAAAAAAAAATACCTGTGTGAGAGCTCAAAAATAGCCATAATCAAGAATCCTGACGATAAGATTATTTTTTTGTCTAGCTGAAAGTTGCAGTGTTTGTTCAAAGACATTTTTTTTTTAAATTTGTGATAAGATAAGTGAAATAAACCTAACCCTAACCCTAACCTAACCCATAAAGTGTTTCTTTTCAAAATAAAAATCATCAATATCTAAAAAGAATGCCTTTCATTGTCTTCCCATGCTTGCTGACTTGAAGAGTTGTGAATGTGGCGAGTAAGTCTGGATCTGGTTCTTACCCGAGACTCAGCCCTGCCCTGCAGCAGAGATTCAAGACGGTGGACTCGGAGCAAGGGGTCATTGACCTCATGAATGAGTTCATCAGGTGAGGCCAAAGGTCACTGCATTTTTTTTATGCAGTACGGTATCTCTATTAAAACAAATGACACGCACACAAGCTCTTTGACGTATCAAAAGGAAGCAATTATTTTTTAATGCAAAAGTCATTATCCACAGTGCACCCATCTTTTCTATTTATAAAGGTGTTTACAACCTTTTGTGACTCAGAATCTTCTTGTGACTTACATCCTTGATCTGTAACCTTACATTCCTCAGTCACAGTTCACAGTCCATGTACCACAACATCTCCACTGATACCTGCAACAATAACGGATTGTACATACTCCTAAAAATACTGTAGTAATTAGAAACAAGAAAAGTAATACATTGCCCTGTTACTTCATATCGATGTTGATTATTTTTTTGTTTGTAATGGGTCACTTTAGGCAAAAGCTGTTTATGTGTGAGTCATCAATTTGTTGATTATTAGTTGAATTTTGCTCTAGTCAGTTTTATGTAATTTCTATTTTTGTTGACATAGCTATTCATGTGGTATTGTTTCTTTCAAGTTTTGGTGCCAATTTTTCTTAAAAATAAAGTCTGTTTTATATGACATGAAATAGATAAGTACAGGTGTCGTGCGGATCATCAGAATGAAGGAAAATGAGAAGAGTTCATGTATCTCTATTCCACTTCACATCTTGCTTGCTTTATACTATGCAGTGCAGCTAAAGCGGAGAGAAAGCAAGAAAACGGCTGGAACAAATCCAACTACGGGGTCAGTAAATTGGGTCTTATAACCCTGACCCGGGTCCAGGCCCAAGACATCCTTAAAGACACCAGCAGGGAAGATGTTCTCATCAACTCGGTGAGTACTTCCAATATCTTATCAATCAGTTTTAACTCTTTAAGTGCCATTGCCACATATCTCCACAATCGATACACACCAGTGACTCACATAAAATATTCTTTGTTGGACACATAGAGTTAAGGTCATATTTTGATGTTTAAAATACCCAGTTTTGTGCAAATTTGCTTTACTAGATTCTGCTATCATAAGGCCCTGGTCTACATGCGATTAGACTGTAATTGTCTGTAATCCTCGATGTACGTAATTGCATAGCAAAATGTAAATAATGTACATTTTCTTTGTCTTTACAGCTGTACCTCTTTAATTTTAATGAGTTGTGTAATTAGAACATTTATGGGTTAAGATCTTATGCAAAATGGTACTAAATTGCATTGAATGAAACAAACATAAATGTGGAGTATGTGTATATGTAGTTGGTGATATGTCAGGTATGCCTCTGTGTTTCCTATTTCAATAGCTACCCCCATGGATAGAAGCATTATCATGATAGAAACACTAAAGTGATGGTTTGACAAAATCTGTCAAAGGATAAAAAAATATGATTTTTTTTAATTTTGATTTTGTGACGTCATGTGCCAGATATTATCCCATATGTGATGTTCTGTACTATTTTTTTAATGTTTATTTTCTCAATAGGATATGCATCATGTTACCTGTGTATTTGATATATCATTAGATGCATGTTTTTACACACATACCTGTATGGAAACGACTGATTCCTTCATCGAATACAAAGAGCAATTTGTGGAATCATACAGCACATAACATATGGAAGAGCATCTGGCACATGACGTCACAAAATGAAAAAAAAATGGAAAGATCATAACTTTCTTTGCCTTTAACCCTAATACTCCCGGGGTATTTCAAAGCTTGTTATTACCGGGGGGGGGGGGGGGGGCCATTATGGCCCCCCCCTGAGATCTCGGCCATGGGTCGGCCGATTGCCTCAAAATTTTGCACAAGGGTAAAGAATTATGTAATCTACAAAGTTGTATAGCTAAATTTACGAAAGTCCTTTTATTTTTTTTTAACTAATTAATTTATGCTAATTTATGCGAGAAATCATAGATTTTGGTATTTCTCACTAAATAAAGCCTCAGGAATAGTAATTTTTGGTACAAATGTCTTTCATAACTCCCTCATCAATTCTTGAAAGAAAAAGATAGGTTGTGGTAATTATTTCTTATGTATTTTATTGTTTTTCAATTTTCTTATGTATTTCTTTGTTTTTCGTCAAGATTCAGATGCATATGCGTGGGTGTGGGTGTGTGTGAATGTGTGTGTGTGTGTGTGTGTGTGTGTGGTAATTATTTACACTATTTGAAACAATGATAACACTTAGAAAAGTATTTACATAAATTGGAAAAGCTCCTGATTTTATCCATAGGGTTATACACAGTCACATAGAGAAATAGCGAAATTTCAGTGACATGTGTTCGGTAAACGTAATCTGATATTGAGGCGTTAGAAAGTACCGACAAAACTTCGACAGGGGGGGGGGCCATAATGGCCCCCCCCCCCGGGAGTATTAGGGTTAACTTATATGTTTCTTTCACGTTTCTGCTCTTATTCAGGATGGACTTTCCCTTTAAGTAATTCAGAAAAGAATTGTCTTTACCTATAATGAATAATACTGAATGTTGACTTTCCGCCCATTTTTCTTGCAGTGCTGCCCGGGCTATGTGGCTACGGACATGAGCAGCCACAAAGGCCCCCTGACCATTGAGGAGGGCTCAGAGACACCCCTCTACCTGTCACTCCTACCCCCTGGCTCCTCCTACCAAGGACTCTTCTTTGATTGCAAGAAAGTCTTAGACTTCTGGTAGACTTTTTTCTTGTTTCAGAAATATGGTATCAACATGTGAAAGTCCTTTCCTATTCTGAGAGAACAGCTTGGCTGCTGATATCGCTAAAAAAAGCGGGACTAATGGAAAATGGCTCAAATTCAACATCATAGCCTCATATCAGCATTTTCTGATTTTGGAAATAATTTTTTTTTTGGTTATACAGTATACACTGAATTCTTTATTTCTCATCTCGTACTTTTATTGGTCCAAACTTGTTTCACAACAGGTGCAGAGCAAGGCTATGATATAGAAGGGTGTGTAACATTCAGGATACCGATACTCCTACCCCTATTTATCAGAGTTTGTTCAGGTTTGGTTAACATCCATTTTACCGTACACTCTTACCCCCTTGTATCAGGGGGTTTGTGGAGTGTGTAACATCCAGTATGTCTCCCGCTTGTACCACCACCCCGCCTTGTACATGTATCGGGATTTATTTGGATTGCCTGTGCTGGACTTCCAAGAAAAAGGGATCTTTTAATAGTGTTTTTGACCTTCACAGTGCTGCACTGGGCCTATGGAGACGACCTTGTCTCCCAACAGGTGAATGGAAAGCTAACGATTGAGGAGGGTGTGGAAATGAAATCCAGTCTTTCTTGCACATTTAAAGCCTTGGTCTACCGATCAGGGCTTATTCTTTAACTCTATGGAAGTCCTGGACTTCTGGCAAATGTTATTGTGGGTAATGTTAGAAGCTGTAGTCTACTTGTGAGATCTCTTTGATTACCTGTCATATCAGAGGTCCTGGATTCGACATCAATTCTATAAGCCATATGAGTTAACATTGTATTTGCAATACGATTAAGGGTATTTTCTTTTAATTATTTCAGTCTTGTAGGCAACATATTTTTTTGTTCGTGACATGAGACTCTCAATTACGCTACAATATGGAGAATAAATTCTGACACATTGTTAATCTATCTACAACGGGTGCCATATTGTACGTACTGAAATATTTTTTATGTCGGACTGGAGAACATTGAAAATGTTTTTACTTCCCATATGTGCAATTAGAGTGGTTAAACTAGAAATTTATTTGAATCAAAAGAAATGGCAAAAGAAAGCAAAATGGCATGTAATGTTAACATGAAATTGAACCCCTGTCCATTTATGCTAAAGCTATGTTTCACTTAGTATAATGTATGTCATATCTAATTTCTCTATATCTGTAATACATCAAGATTAGATGCATATTATTTGTTTTATTTGTTCTGTGTTGTTGCAGTTTCTGGGGAGCAATTTACATTTTTGTTTTAATGTACTACCAGGCCTCTACTCTGTGTTGTACTGAAGGTGCTCTTTTCATACAGTGTAGTGTTGTATTCAAAACATATATTTTTGACATTTTATTTTTTTCCAAAAATAAATGGTAAAATGCTTTGAATTGTTTTTTTTTTAATGCACTATTTATCTTAATTATAATTTTCATTTATATTATCAATTCAGAAGTTGATTTATTGGTTAAGTTAGATTGATTACTTGATTGGTTCAGTGATTGAGTAGTTCATTTAATAATTGGTTGGGTGATCGAAGTGACTTATTGATTAGTTGGAAACATTTGTTGAATGAGTGATTACATATCGCTATTTGATTGGTGGACTGGTTGATTGCTTGATTGGAATGAAGGTTGGATTGAATGAGTAGCTTTTTGATTGGATGTGCAATGATGGATTGATTGATTGACACGTCACGACACTATACACATGGACACATATACAAGCACATACACTGACACACGCACACACATATATATACACACATATATATATACACACACACATACACGTACATACCACATACGCACTTTCTGTCACACGACATCAATCTAGTCGCACCCCCTCCTTTCCCACACACATACACACACACACCCACACACACACACGCACACACACACACACACACACACACACGTACACACACACACAAAAAAAAAAACACTCACACAAACACACACACACACACACATAGAACATAAATGTAAAGACATCTCTCATTCCAAACTACAATACCGGTTTATTGTTAAAAAAGCTATACGGTTCATACTACATATAGTACAAACTAAATTTACTTTACGACAAGAAATCTGCATCATCATAGTTTTGTGACATGCACATTGGATCCCACGGGGTTTTGTAGTAGAGTTAACACAATGTAAAATACAAATTGTGTCTTGAGGAAACTGACCTACATATTCCCTAACAATAGGATTTCCACGCTTCCGTTGTGTGAAAGTCACTGCAGAATGTGTTATGTAAGCAGACTGCAGCAGTTGGTGGTTTTATAAACAACAAAAAAGTAAGTCCCCCCTAAGTAAGATAGCATAACTTTTTATCGAAGAGGCTTTGGGCAAAATAGTATGGCAGGATTATTTCTTATCTTATTGACTAACTTCTATGTGAAAATCACATTGATCCAATTAGGCGTGCATGAGTGGGCACATTTTAAAGTCAAAAATGTCAAATGTCATTCTGTCATATGAATTTTTGATGAATTCCCTTTTTTGTGCATAATTTATGTCCTTTCATTGTTTTTCATCCATCTCTCATGTACATAAATCTATCCTGACACTTGATCCATTGTTACAGTTGAGTTGAGTGAGCATCGTTTAACAAATACTTATCCCTCTTGAGTTTGAAACTTTTAAAAACTCTTTATCTTTGTGTAAAAAATAGAAATCTTAATATTTTGACAAGTGTAACATGACCTCTTCTGTAAACATAAGTTATTTTCGTGTCAATGTTGAGTGAATACACTTTCAAAAATGCCAAAATGTGCAGTTAAAACGGTATTAACAATTACCCTTGTGACTTTTGAAAAATGACATTTCTGCCTTTAAAATATGCCCACTCATACATGACTAATTGGATTACTGTGATTTTCACACAGAAGTTAGTCAATTAGTTAAAAAACAATCCTGCTAGAGATGTTTTGCCCAAAGCCTCTTCAATAAAAAGTTATGCTATTTTGCTTAGGGGGAAGGGGGGGGGGGTGGATTTACTTTTTCGTTGTGTTTATATAACAAGGAAGGTCTCGGTATGATTTTGAATGTATAGCCCACCTTGAAGCTTAGTTGGTTTGAATAAACAATAAAAGCAGAAACATGACAGAAATAGTCAGGATGACAAATCCACCAAAGGACAAGAAAGTTATGTTGGAATAAATAACTTGAACTTAAAGCTAGCTCTTTCTCTAGCCACGCATTGCGTATACCAGCTGGTGTACCCAATATCTAGCACAATAACTATAAACCTCCTCAATTAGCAACTTTATTTGTATGTGCATAATAACATCATACATTGCAGACTATCTTTTCTGAAATAACAAATTTATATCAATATCGTTTACATGTTAAGTGATATGAAATTTGCACATGGATCAAACGATTAGACACAATTACGTAAGAAATATTTGAGTCTTTCACTTAGTTTCGAGATTACATCACAGTAAATATAATTTGACAACATTGACATTGATATGCTTTATAAGTCGCACAACATAACTTGAATATCTTTCCTCCTGACGTAATTAGAGGGTCACTAGTTATTTGATTGCATATTATGATGTTAATCCGCGCGAATTTCTAAAAGTACGAAAAATGTAAATATAGCAAGTTCACGACTGTATTTTACAGCCGGGTGTATAAAGAGAGGGCAAAGTCCATGTGCACCCAAAGTGGCTCATAGTAGAAGTACATATCGATCGACTACAGAACGGACACACTCAAAACCCGTTCAACTTGAATATACAGGTCTATACCAACATCGACCAAGTACGTGTACCTCGATATCGATGTGGGCATGCATGGTCGTACTCGACGGGCTGTATCCAATAACTCCTTGTATCCAACTCTCATATTGTTGCACCAGTAAGCGCACGCGTCCAGACAGAGACTCACTTCGTCTGACCCAGACGGAGTTAACAACGATGTCCGGAGGCAAGAAGGTGGTTTTGGTGAGCGAAGACCTTTCATTATCTAATTGCCCTGATGATGCTTCATCAATGCACTTTAGTGGTCTGATATTGCATGTTATTATAGGCCTATAGCCCCATCGATCGATCTCCGCAGTTTCAGCATTGTGTTCTATTTAAGCAATATAATGATTTAATCGTGTCTGCGCGCACACACACCCTACCCTACCTCATTTATACGCACACAGTTCATGGTGACCTCATGTGATACGATTTCTAAACATGAATGTGGTTCAACTTCATTGTATTGAGTAGTGATCCTGTTTCCATATTT